>CM077109.1:13508898-13529121 GCA_039619505.1 Cimex hemipterus | reverse complement strand
GAAAATATTTTTCTGAAACCTTCATCACACCAGACAGCCTCACACGATTTCTAAAAAATTTTGAAATCAACCTTCTGAAATTCCAAAATAAACCATTTCCCACAGAAATTAGCCCTTTCTCATTTGAAATTAACCTTTTTTTGTGTTTCATACAATCATTTTTACCATCAAATTAGCCCATTCAATTTCGAATTAATCACTCGGGTTCAAATTGAATTTTGTTAACTGCAATTAACACTGTTACTTTCAAATTAACAATTTTGTAACAAATTCAACTTTTTTCCAGTTTCAACGTAACCGTGTAGGTAATACTTTTCCTACTGAAATAAACACTTTCAAATTCGAAATTAACGATTTTGCTTATTAACCTGTTTTACTATTAAATTCTCCCTTACAATTACAATGTAAATATTTGTGATTGAAAATTTAATAATTTTTTAAATGTCAAAATAATGTGTGGTGATTAGTGACCGTTTAGTCTATAATTATTCACAAATCGTTAGATGAAGTCTGGTGTGATGTAGGTTTTTAGAAAAACATTTTATTTATGGTGCCAACGTTTCGATCTTTATTGAGATCATCTTCAGGGCCTGGGATTTACAAATATTGTTTAAATTTAACAAACACATGTAGGATGTAGAAAATTAATTTATACAATGCAAAGAAATGTTTTAATATTCAAAGTATTTCAAGTACGTTGGCACGATAAAGAAAATATTCTTCTAAAACTTGGGTCACATCAGACCGTAACCAATTTTTTTTCTTTTACCCGTTTTTAGGCGAAACGGTCCCCACTCGCGCCAACGTTTCGATCATTATTGAGATCATCTTCAGGGCCTGGAATTTACAAACATTGTTTGAATTTAACAAATACATGTAGGATGGGGCCAATAGTGAATTTATACAATGCCAAATGTATATTTTTTTTTATATATATATTCAATCAATGTATTTCTACTCACTCATTGGCATGATAAAGAAAATGTTTCTCTGAAACCTACTTCACACCAGACCGCATCTCATGATTTCTGAATAACTGTCAAAAAAAAACCCCTTTGCAGAATCAAATTTATCCTTTGTAATATGAAAGTAATTATTTTGATTTGCAAAATTTGTTGGTTTTTTTGTGTATTTTTTTGCTATCAAATTCGCCCGTTTAATTTTAAATTAACTCTTTGTTAATCATTAATGGCCTACGAGAACATAACATGAAACATAAAAGCATTCAATATATTCATGTATATTTAAGATTTTTTTTTTTAAGTTTTATAATATAATTGGGCTCTTAGAAAACCAAATGAAAATTAATTACAATTTAAAATTAAAATGTAGGTAGAATTAAATATAAAAACAAATGATTCTTTTAATTTGAAATTTTTTCTTGTATAGAAAATAATTAATCTCTTAAAAGTGCTATGGAAAGTAATTAGGACCGCAATAAAGCTTATATACAATAAAATATAATACAATTAGCTGTAATAAGATTGAATAAATACATAAAATAATAAACAAAGGTTTCCATCTGACGGGAAAATAGTTAATTTGACGGAAAAATCTAGATTTGTTTGTACAAATTGTCTATATTTAATTTGATCGATACAGTTGGACAAAAAAGGATAAATTAAAATTAAAATCATTAATTACAAATATATAATAAAAATTTAAAAAAAATGTAAACAACGAGAAAAAAGTTTTCTTTGTTAGTGTGGAAAACGTATGATGACTGAAGTATTGTCATGGCGAATGCGTAGATTTTCATGATTTTTACAAGTACCGAATCGATACTCTTAATTTTGGATATTTCTCACTGCCGAGCGATTGAATAACTCTCCCAAACCTTTTGATTCTTGGTCTACCTATAATCGTTAGATCCGCCATATTTTCCTAGGCGACACGCAAAAATTTCATTCGACCGACTGTGTGACCGGCGTCGTCCTGGAAACGCCGATACGATAACAGAATGAAAAGAGTAAAAAAGAAAATAATCAAAGGTTTATCCAACGCGTTCGAAGTTCCACCATTGAGTAAAGAAAAATGACCAAGTGCATCATTTCACAGGATAGTTAACAGGGCAATTAAGCTAATAGGGCCGACTCTACTGACCCACTGACGAAAATCAATTTATGCAAATGGCCTCGTATAATTTATGTAGTATTAGGAGCGAAGTGAATTCCAAGAGATCCTCGTACATAAATCGGCCTTAGTTTTATGCATATGTATGCTGGATTCACGGCCCTTTCATCCGCCCTGGTAGATTTGTTCGTCGTAAAGGACGTAACGTTGAACCCTGTGACGGAAATATCCCAAGGCAATTCCAAGCAAAAGATTTAACTGTCAGTGCTGATGGGTTTTAATTAATAAAACCGATGATTATTCGGAGATCGTGAGGTGCGGTCTGGTGTGACGTAGGTTTTAGTAAAACAGTTTCTTTATCGAGCCAACGTTTCGATCTTTATTGAGATCATCTTCAGCGCCGGGATTTATAATCATTATTTAAACTTTACAAATTCACAAGAGATGCGAATGTAAAAATGAATTTATACAACGGTAGAAAATTTCAGATAAGCAAATGAGTTTGCACAATGCTTGAAAATTTTTCGAAATAACAGAATGAATTTATACAATGGTAAAGAATTTTAGATTTAATCAATGCATTTGAACTGATTCAAAGTGTTTGTTTTCTGCTTCTCTCTCTCTCTCTCTCTCTCTCTCTCTCTCTCTCTCTCTCTCTCTTCGGCCTTCTGGTTTTCCATTTCTTTCTCACTTTCTTTACTTTTTGAACATTTTTTTCATTTTTCTCTCACCTACCTGCTACACTGATTTCTTCTTCCTTTGCTCTCTCATCCCAATGCTCTCGTTCATTTACTTCTCACTGTCTCATCCAATAGCTTTCTTCCATTTCTCCCTCATGTTCTCTGTCTTCAGCATTGTTACCATGTTTTCTTGCTATGTAACTCATTCTTTCTCTATCTCTCTGTCTCTGTCTGTCTGTCTGTCTCTCTCTCTCTCCCCCCCTCACTCTCTCTCTCTCTCTCTCTCTCTCTCTCTCTCTCTCTCTCTCTCTCTTTTCCTTTACAAGAGAGCGTATGTGCATTTTTTTTATCTAAACATTTTCAGCATTGTATTATAAATTTTTTTTCGCAACCCACATGTATTTGTCAAATTGAAACACTATTTGTAAATCCCAGGCGCTGAAGATGATCTCAATAAAGTTCGAAACGTGGGCTTGATAAAGAAAATGTTTTTCTGAAACCTACATCACACCAGACCGCAATAATACAAAAACACTCATATATTTTCTATGTTTAATGTTGTTGCTCTTTTTGAGTTATTAGTATATCTTTAATTATTTGTGATTAATGTAATCGAGAAAACCTCACTGCATTTGTTTTCTAAGCTGAGTGGTGCTAAGTGTAATAAATCGGGGTGCCGGGTTTTTTTGAAAAAAAAAAAGCCATTTTTGTAATGCAGGGCCGCTGGATTCGAACCCGGGACCTTGACCTTACAGTGATGAACGCCGTGTCAACGCCTAAACCGTTGCGGCCACCGACTGTATAACACTTTATTATAAAATATATTAAATTCTACGGTAATCGTACTGATGTTAATTCGTTTTAGATACAAAAAAACCTTAAATTTTCAATATTCCGATAAAATAGTCTGTTATAAAGCTACAGTCTGGGTTTTTGAGATTTATGATTTTGTTACGGTCCGCCAAATCTCGCTGTGACTCAATTAGAATTAAAGCAATGGAGATGGTATCAAGTCTACTTTTATAAATGTCAAAGGCGTATGATCGTCAATCTAAGGTCAATTTTTAACTGCTTATTTATATATTGAACTTTAAAAAAAATGAACTTTTATAACAATTTATGCAGCGACTTTTTGTCGGTTCCAAAACTGCATAAAATTCAGAGCATGTCGGCCCGATAATGATCAATCCGATGGCGATTTTTTTAGACTATAAAACGGGCTACTGCGTTTTTTGAACAATTAACCAAAAACATTCAACAAAGCCTGTCATCTGTCACATTCGCCTCTTCAAATATCGAACATTCGACGTGCTCCAAGTCTCGGTCCAGGGGAAGCGGAACTTTTTCCCAAGAAAGTTGCCTGGGGGGGGCGGAGAACTGATGCGGACTGATGACTTACACAGATGTCACGGAGTATTACGACATCGCTCAAACCCTCGTTTTCCCGGGCAAAAGGAGTTCTTAATTGAATGACCGATCTCGTCCTGGCCGTAAATCGCCCAGTCTCGGACCCGTCACCTACCGCAACATTTCTTATAATAATTAATCTTATACAACCAAATGTATTTTAATTGGCCCACGAAACGGGGGGGAAACTCGTAATTGAACCGTTTTGCATAAGTTTCTCATTCTCCTTATTTAAAAATGCATTCATAATAGTCGCACTCCTCGTGGAATTAACTTCCGTACGATTACCGTTGAATTTAATATACTATAGAATAAGGTGTTATTATACTGTAAATTATAGCCGGCAAAGATGCGAATAAGAGCTGTGTCGTAGGAATTAAGGCGCTCATGAATAAAATAATTGTAGAAGATAGCAATTATAGAATGTTTCTTGTTAAGGATCGAAGCCTACGGGCAAGGGCTCCTAGCAAACAAATCCGTCGAGGTTTGATCCATTCGATTAATCACAAATAATTAAACATAACGACTAATAACTCAAAAAGCACCCCCCCCCAAAAAAAAAAACAACTTAAACATATAGAATATATCAGTTTTTTTAATATTATTTTTCTCGACAATAAAAAGAAAAATAGAATAACTTTTTTCTTATTTTACAAGTTATTATTTATTATAAATATATTCAATTAATTATACAGATTTTTTAGAAATGAAAAATTGTATCGCAAGCGCGTTATGAAACCATGAACTTTGGCTTGAGAAATTAAGAAAAATAAAATAGCACAATAAACTTTTTTAACAAATTTTGTTGAAAGAAAAAAACCGGTATGTAAGTGTGCCCAGTTTGAATGCTGGGCCGCCAATATAAACAAAAATAGAACAACTTTTGTCTTATTTTATCAAGTTTGTCTCAATAATAAATATATTGAACAACTTACATGAAAAAATTGTGTCAAAAGTGTGATTCGAATCCAGGAAATTTGGCTTGAGAAATTGAAGAAAATAGAATAGCACGATTAGCACAATAAATAAATTATTTTCTCAAAAATTATTTCTTGATAATGAAAATTTAAATTATCGTATTTCTTCCTCGGGGTGCCAGCGTTTTTTTAAAAAAAAGCCCGTTTGTAAGTATTTCGGGTTGGAATGCAGGGCCGCCAATGTAAACCCAAATAAAACATCAACTTTTATGCTATTTTACCAAGTTATTCTTAATTATACATATATTCAATTAATTATCTGATAAGTTGAGTCACAAGTGTGATTCTAATCCATGAAACATGGCTTGAGAAATTGAGAAAAATATAATAGCACGACTAGCACAATAAATAAATTATTTTCTATACAATTCTTTTTTGAATAATGACAATTTAATGGCTCTATAGTTTTGTAAAAATTTTCTGAGCTTTCGAAACAACAAAGGTCATTGGGCATATAAATCCTCAGTGTGCCAGTGATTTTTTGAAAAGATACCCACGAACTTTGGCTTCAGAAATTGAGGAATATAGAATAGCACAATAAACAAATTATTATCGAAAAGGTTTCTAGTGAATATCTGTATTTTAATTTCTCTTATTTCTTCGTCAGGGTGCCAGGGTTTTGAAAAAAACATCCATTCGTAAGTATGTCGGTGTTCGAATGCAGGGCCGCCAATATAAACGAAAATAGAACATCAACTTTTGTCTTACTTTATCAAGTTATTCTTAATTATAAATATATTCAACTATATGAAAGTTGTGAATTAAATGCGAAATCCACGAACTTTGGCTTGAGAAATTGAGAAAAATAGAATGGCCCTTATTTATTTTTTTTTTCAATTTTTCGAGGGTTCCCAACAGCAGAGATCATATGAACACTCAGGGTGCCGGTGGTTTTTTGAAAAGGTGCCCACGAACTTTGGCTTGAGAAATTGAGGAAAATAGAATAGCACAATTAGCATAATAAACAAATTATTTTCTAAAAATTCGTTTATGAAGAAGGATTTAATGGCTCGTAATTTTTTTTTCTTCAATTTTTTGGGGATTCGCAACAGCAGATGTCGTGTGAACCCTCCGGGTGCCGGTGGTTTTGAAAAAAAAGCCAATTTGTAAGAATGTCAGGTTCGAATGCAGAGCCGCCAATGTAAACAAAAATAAAACATCAACTTTTGCCTTATTTTACCATGTTAGTCTTAATTATAAATATATTCGACTAATTATACGAAAAATTGAGTCAAACGTGTGATTCGAATCCAGGAAATTAGGCGTGAGAAATTGAAGAAAATAGAATAGCACAATTAGCACAATAAATAAATTATTTTCTCAAAAATTATTTCTTCATAATGAAAATTTAAATTATCTTATTTCTTCCTCGGGGTGCCAGCGTTTTTGAAAAAAGTCGTTTGTAAGTATGTCGGGTTGGAATGCAGGGCTGCCAATGTAAACCCAAATAAAACACCAACTTTTATCCTATTTTACCAAGTTATTCTTAATTATAAATATATTCAATTAATTATCTGAAAAGTAGTGTCACAAGTGTGGTTCTAAGCCATGAAATATGACTTGAGAAATTGAGAAAAATATAATAGCACGACTAGCACAATAAATAAATTATTTACTAAAAAATTCATTTTTGAACAATGACATTTAAATTTATCCTATTTTTTCCGAGGGTTCGAATAGAGTTCGTAGGTCGTATAAACAATCCTCAGGGTGCTTGTATTTTTGAAAAAAAGCCAATTTGTAAGTATGTCGGGTAGGAATTCAGAGCCGTAAATGTAAACCCAAATAAAACAAACTTTTATCCTATTTTACCAAGTTATTCTTAATTATAAATATATTCAACTAATTACACGAAAAATTGTGTCACAAGTGTGATTCGAATCCACGAATTTTTGCTTGAGAAATTGAGAAAAAAAGAATAGAACAATAAACAAACTATTTTGAAAAAATTAATTTTCGAGTAATGACAATTTAATGGGTCTATAATTTTTTTAAAAATGTCATGAGTTTTCGAAACAACAAAGGTTATTGGGCATTTAAACCCTCAGTGTGCCAGTGCTTTTTTGAAAGAAAAAAAACCGGTATGTAAGTGTGCCCAGTTTGAATACTGGGCCGCCAATATAAACAAAAATAGAACAACTTTTGTCTTATTTTATCAAGTTTGTCTCAATAATAAATATATTGATCAACTTACATGAAAAAATTGTGTCAAAAGTGTGATTCGAATCCAGGAAATTTGGCTTGAGAAATTGAAGAAAATGGAATAGCACAATTAGCACAATAAACAAATTATTATCGAAAAGGTTTCTCGTGAATATCGGTGGTTTTGAAAAAAGCCAATTTGTAAGAATGTCAGGTTCGAATGCAGAGCCGCCAATGTAAACAAAAATAAAACATCAACTTTTGCCTTATTTTACCATGTTAGTCTTAATTATAAATATATTCAACTAATTATATGAAAAATTGAGTCAAACGTGTGATTCGAATCCAGGAAATTTGGCTTGAGAAATTGAAGAAAATAGAATAGCACGATTAGCACAATAAATAAATTATTTTCTGAAAAATTATTTCTTCATAATGAAAATTTAAATTATCTTATTTCTTCCTCGGGGTGCCAGCGTTTTTGAAAAAAAGCCCGTCTGTAAGTATGTCTGGTAGGAATTCAGGGCCGTAAATGTAAACCCAAATAAAACATCAACGTTTATGCTATTTTACCAAGTTATTCTTAATTATAAATATATCCAAATAATTATCTGAAAGGTTGTGTCACAAGTGTGACTCTAATCCACGAATTTTTTCTTGAGAAATTGAGAAAAATATAATAGCACGACTAGCACAATAAATAAATTATTTTCTATAAAATCCCTTTTTGAATAATGACAATTTAATTTCTCTTATTTTTCTTAATTTTAGAAAGGTTCGCAACATCAGAGGTCATATGCATCTCAGGGTGCCAGCGTTTTTGAAAAAAGCCCATTTCCAAATATGTCGGGTTCGAATGCAGGGCCGCCGATGTAAAAAAATAGAACATCAACTTTTATCTTATCTTACCGAGTTAGTTAACTTAACTTATAAATAAATATGAAACAATAACTAATACAATAATAAATGGGGAGCATCGAAGGAAACACTACTTTAGGCATTCGAATAACTATTTTGCACTAAAAGTTAGTTACGGATCCATGTTGTCGGCAAAAAAGAAGTGAGAAAATATGAACATACTAAATAATCCATTATATTTCGTAATACGATTGACCAAATAACTTTTTCAAATAACTAATCTTTATGTAAGTTATTGGTTGAAATGAAAAAGTTAACGTCACGAGCAGGATTCGAACCTACGACCTTCGAATTTTCCCTCCTTTTTGCCATTTTTCAAATGACGTTTCACCAAGGTTCGATTCGCGGCGCAAATGAGTTATATCGAATTGTACAATATTAAATAATAAAAAGGAATAAAAAATCTAAATGAAACAAAAAGACCTAGGGAGAAACAAACAATAAAACCTAAGAAGAATTAATACATAAAATAGGATATACAGACAAGGTAAAAATTATGAATTAACTAATCAAACTGGTTAAAAATTAAAAGGCAATAAGTGTAAAGTTAATAAAAAAATTATTTTTATCGTTATTTTAAAGGGATTTTTTTAAAGTTGTGATTTTTTATGGTCGAACCCCTAACAATTATTTTTTAAATCCTCCCTCTTTCTGTGTCGTGCGTAATTTAGGTTTAGCGCCCCCAATCCATAATCACGGCCATCTTTTTGATGAGTGTCACGCATAACACTATCGTAGGATCTAAGATCGGCCCCGTCCGATCCCTCGCCGAGATAAACAGGGTAACGTTATTATTAAAAGAAAAAAGAAAAGGAAAAAAAAAGAAAACCCAAAGGAACAAAAAGGAAGATCTTCGGAAGAAGGTGGGACCATGAATGGGTTGGTGTACCGTCGATAATTATCTCCGGGTGATCTATGCCCGAGGGGGCCCCGCGCGAGAGTCGCAACTGTGGAGAATTAATTTTCAAAAGGGACCCCTCGGCCCGGGGCGGACTTTATTTTAATAAACGGACCGTCCGGGTACCCCCTTCGGCTCCGGGACCGTGCAAAATTTGAAACCGGACGCGGTCCGGCTTTCGAAAACCGGCGGTGTCTTAACCGCAATATGCAATACAGTTGTGGACGCCGACCAAAATTTTTCAGACTTCCTTGAAAGTATGTTGTTATCCTGGTTATCGCGGTGTATAAGTGTTTAAACACTTGTGATTTTGACGTATTTAGTGGTGTCGTGTAATCTATTCGATTCAAGGCGACAAATGAAATGGCCACGGAGAGACTTAGTGAGGACATAATTTCATTTTACTTATGTTTCCCCCAAAGCGGCCATTTCTTTACGGCCGAGAATCGAATCCTGGTTTACACGGCATTTGAAAAATGGAGGGAAAATTCGAAAGGTGTGGTTGAGATGGGAGGGTCCGAGGGGATCGACGTCACGATAGCCTCAAGTGGTCAGAACAGAGACGAATTGAGCTGAAGGTCGTCGGTTCGAAACCCGCTTGAGACAATGACTTTATCTCAACCACAACCGTTCTTCCATAAAGATTAATTAATTGAAAATAACTTATTTGATAAAGGGGACCACGAACTCTAATGGAATTGGAAGTAATTATTATTCTGCGATTGTTTTTTAAATTGTAGTTCTTGCATATTAATACTAAACGAACGATTTTATTTTCGCATAAAACTCAACATTATTTTCAGTATGATTTGGTTAAATGATCTGTTATACAAGTTAATGAAAAAATTCGTCTGTAGCATGCCGATTAAAATAAGTAATCATGGTAATATCTAAATAATTACAGTCTTCGCCTTGTTTTGTTTAAAAGGTTGCGTGTAATATGGCGCAGTGTGAAAAAGGAGGAATTTTATGAATGTAAACTAGGTAAAAGGTTTTTTTTAATGGTGGAAAAATTAGGCAGCTTTGACACATGCGATATGCAGATACTGTTTGGTCCGGTAATCGAAGGCCTCAAGAGAACAACAAAGAAATGGGCCCCCGGTAAATATAGAACCGGAGGGTTTTATTAATACGGTTCCCTCTGCATATATTGACGGAAATGTAAACGATGAGAATTGTGTCCGGTTTGCGGGTTTTTTTTCGTCTTTTCCTCTTCGACGTAATTAAACACATTCAGGGGTTATTGTCTGTGTGCATTCTGGGGCCAATTACGGGCACGAATCCCTCCTCGCATGCGTTTCGCCCTACCTGTGCACGGCCGTACGAAAAGCCGGCCGGCCTATCAGTGTCTGCGTGCAATTTACCTTCGGCTCTAACCAGAGAATTATAACCGGGCTGGACAATTACACTAATAGAGGAAGAAAGCAATTTAGCTTCTTGTACTCGTCGGCCGCGGTGAGAAATCTTCCGTGGTTCCCAAACCATTGTTTGACGCCGTGGCCAGTATGTATTTATATTTTATTACAACAAAAAATATTCAGGCCGACATTTTATTAAAGAATATTGTGACCAAACCGTGATAAAGTTTTATTCAAAGAACAAATAATCTGATATATTTACTAATCTAATAATGTTCAAGTGTTGCCTGTGTCCATATTGGAATATAGCTCGAGAATGCTGACTACTTCCGATTATTACTAAATAAAAATGTGTTGAGTGACCATTAATCGGTAATTATTCAAAGAAAGATGCGGTTTGGTGTGATGTAGGATTAGGATGTAGGATGTAGGATGTAGGATGTAGGATGTAGGTAGATTCAGAAAAAAAATTTTCTTTATCGTGGCAACGTTTCGATTTTTATTGAGATCATCTTCAGAGCTAAAATCGTTTCTCTTCTGTGTAATTGTGCCATTCTTGCGTCTCGCGTTGAGAGTGCCCTGAATATGATCTCAATAAAAATCCCAAATGAAACCTTTATCACACCAGACCGCATCTCGAGAATGGTACAATTACGGAGAATACAAACACTTTGAGGACTGAAGATGTTCTTAATAAAGTTCGAAACGTTGGCGCGATAAAGAAAATGTTTTTCTGAAACCTACATCGCACCAGACCGCATCTAACGATTTCAGAATAATTAAAATAACGTACAAAATTCAATCTTTTAATTTCAGAAATGTGACATCTTTTTTATTTTTATGAGTCTTATATATAAAAAAATCTCAAATTAAAATATAATTTTAATTTGTAGTAATTTATATAAGGTCTTTAGATGAAAAGAATTTTTTTTTTCAGTTTACTTAAATGTAGAAATTGTTATTTACGTTATTACGTTGTTCATATTCGTACCATCAAGTAGGTTTTTGATTTTTTAAGTGAAGTGCCAATTAAAAAAATAAATTTTTAAATAAAATTTTTTTATTTGTCAAAATTTGTGGTTTTTATGGGACGAGTTATTTTATATATTACACATCTCAAGTTAAAATTAGAAATTTTTAGCTTTAGTTTTATATAATTTTAATTTGATTAATTTTCGTAATGCCGTTTAAATGTAATTTTATTTTACGCCCTTCACTTTACGTCTTTTTTTCACCACTGAACGAAAGATTTAATTTTTAATTAAAAAGAGCTCCTTTGAAAAAAAAATTAATTTGATGGTAAACGCCGTCAATTTGACATTAAAAAAGGTTGATTTGATGCGATAAGGTGTTAATTTGTCGATCATCATAAAAACTGTTCAACTCAATCTTTAAGAAATTAACACATTTAACACATTCTTAACACAATTTTTAATAAACTCAAGAAATGTAAAGATTGTGCGCGTTGCAATGTGTCTTCACGAATCGCAAATGATCAAAGAAGTAAATTGTCAATTCTCGGAAATTCTAGTAAATCGCTGCACCTAGAACATTTAAACTGGTGCTTTACACAAAAAAAACTCCAAAAACAAACCCTTTCTTCAAAAAACGGCTTGTTAAACAGGTCCGCCACGCCCACGACCCGCTCGAAATGTGTCCCGTGTACAAACGGACTTGCTTGCGGATCTGCTTTTGACAGAAATTTGAATAGCCCTCGACACGAGCCTCGGACACGGCCTCTCCGATGTACATTTCCAGGGAAAGAGGACTGAAATGGTTTCCAGTCGCCGCGTAGTTACCGTGTACCTAAATGCAGAAAGTCTGTCTAGCCTCGTAACACTAATGTCACGATTAGACAAAAAACATCGTTCCTACCGGATATCACAAAGTCCTTACAGTGACAAACGCACAAATTCATAGCCAAGCCTTTTTCATTCCCTCAAATCTAAAATAATTCCCTCTCCTAAAAAAACTTTCGTGTTGATATATAATCATGGGCAACACCTGAAAATTCTTTGTGTATTTTATTTTCCAAAATTAGTTTAATGTACACATAAAAGAATATTAAAAATGTAAAGCAAAAATATGCCCGCAACATGATTGAGTCATGTTTATATTTTGTGTGGTGCTTATTGACAATGATTATTCGGAAATCGTGAGATGGTGTGACATAGATTAAAAAAAAAACATTTTCTTTATCGCGCTAAAGTTTCGATCTTCATTGAGATCATCTTCAGGGCCTGGGATTTATGAAAATCGTTTAAATTTTACAAATACATATGCAGGATGTGAAAAAATGAATTTATACAATGATAGAAATTTTAGATTAAAAAACTTATAAAATGCTAGAAAATTTTAGATTAAAAAATTATAAAATGCTAGAAAATTATACATTAAAAAAATTATAAAATGCTAGACAATTTTAGGAAAAAAATTAATTTAAACAATGCTAGACAATTTTAGATTTAAAAAATTATATAATACTACAAAATTTTAGATTAAAAAATATTGTAAAATGCTAGACAATTTTAAAAGAAAAAAAAAAGAATTTATACAATGCTAGAAAATTTTAGATTAAAAAATATTATAAAATGCTAGACAATTTTAGAAAAAATGAATTTATACAATGCTAGTAAATTTTAGATTGAAAAAATTGTATAATGCTAGACAATTTTAGATTAAAAAATATTGTAAAATGCTAGACAATTTTAGAAGAAGAAAAAAATTTATACAATGATACAAAATTTCAGATTACAAAAATTAAATTTTATACAATGATAGAACCTTTCCATTAAATAAAGAAAGAAAATCTATTCATACAATGCTAGAAATTTTCGTTTAAATAAATAAATAAAATTAATATAAACTTTGCTAGAAATTTATGATTAAATAAATAAAATGAAATTATACAATGCTAAAAAATTTTAGATTAAAAGAATGGATATATATACAATGCTAGACAATTGTAGATTACAAAAATGAATTTATAAAATGCTAGACATTTGTGATTAAATAAATAAAATTAATTTACACAATGCTACAATTTTGCGATTAAATAAATAAAATTAATTTATACAATGGTAGTATATTTTAGATTGAAAAAATTGTATAATGCTAGACAATTTTAGAAAAAAAGGAATTTATTCAATGCTCGAAAATCACACTTATTACATCAATATACCTCGAAACTTCGGTTTTTTTCTCGGAGCGGAAATTCTCGTTTGTTGCACATTTTATGGTCAGCTGATTCTCTCTCAGCACTGTATAAATTCTTTTTTCTAAAATTTTCTAGCATTTTATAAATTAATTTTTGTAATCTACAATTGTCTAGCATTGTATATATACATTCTTTTAATCTAAAATTTTTTAGCATTTTATAAATTAATTATTTTTACTCAAAAAATTTTTAGCATTGTATAATTTCATTTTATTTATTTAACCAAAAATTTCTAGCAAAGTGTATATTAATTTTATTTATTTATTTAATCGAAAATTTATAGCATTGTATGAATAGATTTTCTTTATTTATTCAATGGAAAGGTTCTATTATTGTATAAAATTTAATTTTTCTCACATCGTACATGTATTTGTAAAAACAATGTTTGTAAATGGCAGTACCTGAAGATGATCTCAATAAAGATCGAAACGTTGGTACGATAAAGAAAATGTTTTTCTAAAACCTACGTCACACCAGACCGCATCCCACGATTTCCGAACAATCATATTTTTATTCTTGCAAGCAGTTATAATTTTAACTGTGTTTGTAGTTAAGGGCAAACTTTAAATTTTTTCTCAATTCCCTGTCTGCATTCTACTGAAAATAGCCTGCAGTTTTTGTCCTAATTAGTTTATAATTTTTTTATTGTATTAATAGTCGTGTGACTAGAGGCGGTCGCGTGACCCGGGGAAAATCTGGGGTAATTCGGTCTCAGGGTGGTTTTCCCTCCTCCTCCGATCAATTTGCGTCCGTTTTTACCCGGCCACGGGACCCGTCACCGCGTGTGGCCTGACGAGTCTATTTCGCAAATTAGCCCAGGTAAGGACCAGGTGGAAAATCGAAATTACGGCCGGTCAATCTGGCCGACTCGTAAATCGCACACCCCAAAACAAAGAGAAACACTTTCAATTTACGAGAGGTGTGTTCGGTGTTGAAAAAAGGTCGTCTAATATTTCATTCTCTGGCTGTTGTTAAAAGTCATTGCGTGCTTGTTATCCGCATTTAACTGTACAAGTCGCATTATGAGAGTCAGTACCCGTGCGCGTTAATTGTCCCTTTTTATCTGACCGTCTCCGCATGATCAACAACCGTTTTCCACTCCAGGCCTACAGACTGTGATCACGATTGAAAACAAAACAGACAATAAATTTCAATATTTATAGCCGAGAGGTGAAATCCGTTGGAATAATCTTATCTCCGTCACTTGGCAGCTAAGTGAAACCCTTTGGTGAGAAATGTTCTTTTTTTCATTCTACACCTACATCTTAATGACGTGACTTGTTTTAATCGGAAATAATAAGGGGTATTCACTAGAGATTCAATAGAGAACTATCCAGAAAAAAGTGAACCGTCTTTTCTTAGCATGATAAACGTGACTTTTTCCGCAATGCTGCGTGTGGCGATTAGTAGAACCAAAAATAAAGCTATAACCGTCCTTGAAGGCTTGTTGTTGTTTCTTTTGTCATAAATTGTAAAAAGTTACTAAAAAAAGGAATAATCAACTCCTTCATTTAAAATACTAGCTACGCGCTCGAAAACTAGTACCAAATGGCACGCTTCAATTCGTGCCGAGTAACCTAACTTGCATCCTAACCTAAAACAGCCTACAGCTTACAGCGATAGGGGATGTATCTACTATGAATAAGATAATCAGGATAAGTCAGAAATGAACAAAAGAAATATATTGGTTTGATTAAATTCATGCGTCTTTAAGAATAAAAATACGTTTAAACAAAAAACAGCTGTTCAATTGATGGCGGCCATGTTGATTACCTACGCCATAACGGATTGCAATATGACTACATTTGCGACCCAATTTAAACTCCTGTTAAGATCGAGCAATAGGACGATTCTTACATGTCCACGTCATAATCTAGCAGGACCTGACAGAGTTAGCAGGGTTAACACAAAAATCGTGAATATCCCCTCTATTTTCTGTCAGCTTAAAAGACATAGTAATAAGTTTTCGACAAAAAACGTCCAAAAAACACCCATGTTTTTTTTATAACGATCTTTACGAACAAGATAGGGAAAACGTTTTTCGGCAATCCCCTTCTCACGAAGCAACTCGTTTCACTCACTAGTGTAAGAAAGAAAGAAAAAAAAATCCGTACCAGAAACTCAAACAATTAATCGCAAAAAGACAAAATTCAATGTCTGTCCCAAATACATTATAACGATTACTTTCTAAAAAATAAATGTGTTCAGATTAAGAAAATAAAATAAAAAAAAGTGATCTGTGACTAAAACATCGACAATTTGAAAGAGAGTCCTTCCATTTCTTCCGTTCTCACTACCGATCCTGTGGTAGGTGATTAGCTCATCGTTTTATATTAGTGACAATTGGTCGATCATTATTCGGAAATCGTGAGATGCGGTCTGGTGTGATGTAGGTTTCAGAAAAACGTTTTCTTTATCGTGCCAACGTTTCGATCTTTATTGAGATCATCTTCAGGGCCTGGAATTTTATAAATATTGTTTAGATTTTACAAATAAATGTTGGATGTGAAAAAATTGAATGTAAACAATAAAATTTTTTTTTATATTCAATCAAAGTACGCAGAATACAAACACTTTGAGAGAGTAGAAATACTTTTATTGAATAGGAAATATATTTTGGATTGTATAAATTCACTTTTCCACTTCCTACATGTATTTTTTAAATTTAAATGGGGTTTGTAAATCCCAGGCTCTGGAGATGATCTCAATAAAGCTCGAAACGTTGGCACGATGAAGAAAATGTTTTTCCGAAACCTACATCATTCCAGACGGCATCTCACGATTTCCTAATAATCTTATCCTTTGAGCTTATCCTCGTTGTTGATAATATTGTTATATTTTATAGATTTATATAATTAAGTACTATAAAATTAAACCTTTTTTATTTGAAAACAGTAAATCATAAATAGACGATAACTTAATGAAAAATGCGCTGATAAAAGAATCAGCTAATTTGAAAAGATCATGTGATGGACATTATAACCAGACCATTTTTAACGGCGAACTTTTCCAGAAGCCTTTGATTTCGTAAATGCATCGGTAAAAACGGGACAGGATGCAGAATTCACCCCCCCCCGTTGCCACGGCATAAAAAGGGTGTGGATAGGTTTTTCGAAATAAAATTCGTTGGATCCATTAGCCGCCCCCGGGTGACAGAGGGCGGTATGTTCCTCGACATCGTCATTTCACACCTCTCTGACCCTTCATCAACCCCCTCGTTTTATAATTTCACATTCGGACAGTGGGAAAATAGTTTAAAAATGCTTTCGCTATAGCTCTTCTATCAAAACTGGCTGCTGATTTGCTTGAAATTGGAAATATATTTTGGGAACAACGGAAAAACACGGCGTAGATAAAAAAAAGTTTAAAAACAAAAATATTTGAATGTACATAATGTATTAATGAGATAATTGTCCTGAATTCACGGTTTATTTTTACTGTCGTCCCAAGTGATCAAAGCATCAGGAATTTTAAGTTCAATATTTGGAGGTTGTTCCAATGAATTTTTGGAAAAAGGTGCTCTACAGATCAGGTACGCAGTAGCAATTCAGTAACCGAGAAGTTTTATCAAGCTTGGCCTTTAAGATCCTTAAAGTGGCTTTCGGAAGGTTTTGTGCGAAATGGGCGTCTGACATCAACCCAGCGAAGATAGGCCGAAAAGCAGGTGAAAATAATTAAACGTCCGGCTAAAATTATAAGCTGATCTTTTCTTCAAAGCACAAAACCTTCGTTCGATATTCAACGATCGTGTACATGAAAAAAAAAATCGTCTTATCTGATAATCAGCCGGGGTTTTGAAGGGAACTGTGAATATTACCCACACGTTTAACGAATTAATAGCAGTTGCCAAAAGAAATCTAACAAGCCGCAATCATCAAGAAAAGAAGTCAACAGTTAGAATATACATTAAGAATAGATGCATACAAGAAATAAGAAAGAATCATAAAAGAAAAAAGTAAGTTAAATATAAATATATGGGGGGGTGTCCTAAAATCAACACAAGATTTGAATTTGCCGCCATTTTTGAAACCAGGCCGGAACAATGTTTCAGAAATGATGAAAGTCTGGCGGCCGCAGTTCGAAAATGTTATAAAAATATGGTCAAAATACTGTTTTAACCTTGTCAATTGTGTTTAATGTTTAATTGAAAAATTCAGTGGGGCTGGATCAGTTGGAGCCGTTAAATACACAGGCCGCCCAAAACTAGGCAGTTCAAATGTCAATATCGAAGCAGTGCGTGAGAGTTTTGGTGATAAAACAGAAATCAATTAGGTGTCTTAGTCAAGAATTGATAGAAAAAATTACTTATTTGAAATAATGTCCAATAATGAAAACACATTCTTGTATCGTATTCTGCATTTTTACTAACCCTGAACTCTCAGCTATCAAATTGTTCTTTTTTTCTGGGTTGCCAAAAATTTACTGCAAAAATGGCGGCAATCTTGTGTGAATTTTGGGACATCCATTAAGAAAGAAGAAAATATTACGAAGATCAAGTTTGTGCGACCTTTCATGCCAAAATAATCACACCACCACATCGATGTATGTTTTAAAAGGTTCTACCCAAAACTACTCTTGAGACTTCAAACAAAACCGTGACTTCATCCCAAAACCAGATTTTAGTCTCATTTTGCCTACCACAGTTGATATGTTTACTAGCGCCTTGACAGAAGTTCTGGCCTATTGGGAGACTCGCACATAATGCTATCGGTGAAAGTATTTCCCTTATAGTGGGTAAGCTGACGTTAACATTTTTGACTCGTTGCACTCGTTGCTCGATCTCAACACCGCGAGAATGTCAATTACGAAATACATACGAAATCACCCGGAAACAATCTTCACGACCTCCTACAAAATCTCAACAGACTACAAAGGAGAGGAAGAACACAGGAGAACATCGGACACAATGATATGGTATACGGATGGCTCCAAAACAACTCAAGGAACCGGATCAGGTGTTTTCTGTACAAGCCCAAAATATGAGCAATCAAACTCATTAGGGAAGTACACCTCGGTCTTTCAAGCAGAAATACATGCTATCAATGCTTGTGCCCGGGAAAACCTTAGAAGAGGTTAGACCTTAGAACTGACAAAAAATCCTCATAAGATCAGACAGCCAAGCAGCTATCAAAGCACTGGCATGTACAAGAATCACATCAAAATTAGTCAGCGAATGCATCCAAAATCTCCAAAACCCGGGAAAACACAACAAGTTAACGGTATCCTGGGTGCCAGGGCACAGGGGAATTTTGGGTAATGAAGAAGCAGACAGACTGGCCAGAGGAGGATCCGCAAGACCATACATAGGCCCCGAGCCTATCCTTGGGATATCCAAACCAACGTAGAATCCTCCATCGCAGAATGGATCCAAATAAAACAAAGAGAAAAATGGATAAACTCTAGCAGTGCTAGACACAGTAAACTCATGATAAAACAACCCTCACCAAAACTGGCAAAAACACTGCTACAATTGGAGAGGGCAAATCTCAGAGGAGTGGTAGGACTACTAAGGTACTAAGGCCAGTGGTCGGGCATCTGAGAAAACATCTACAAAACATGGGCATATATAATAGTGATCCCATTTGCAGATTATGTAATGAGGAGGAGGAAACAGCCACTCATATCTTCGAATGCGGAGCTCAATGGAGGTTCAATCTGACGCACAAAAGTGACTCAGAGAACCACATCGAAGCAATAACAGTCAATGACTTGATACTCCTGAGAAAAAGGATCGAGTCTATTGACTAAACTAAAGAACTAGGAAGGTACAATAAGCTAGAAGGCTGCAGTGCCTGGGGCACACAAACCCCACCTCCTAGTACCTTTGCTACCATTCCATTCCATAAATCGACCATCTCTGTGACAAGCTGGCGACCTGATCCACATGTCCTCTTGTGTAACCTCCAGTATCTTGGTAACGACCGAAGTTTTTCCCGGAATGTTAAGCACCTTGACTTTTTCCATTTCGAACAATACCGGCTGATTCTGTATCACTTAAAACCATCACCCAACAAAATTTGAAACTTAAAAATGGTACAACGTAAAAAAACGAATCGAAAAAACGGAACTTTAGAAAGAACCTTTATAGAAAAACCAACGAAGAAGAGATTGGCCATGTCAAAGATTTAATTACAAAATCCAATTGTAAACAAAACTGTACGATTTTATCTTTTTTATATTTACCTTTAGGCTAACAGACCAAATATAGGTAACCAATGAAAAATTGCATAAGACATAAAAAAACATTAAAAACGATTAAGGTATCTTTTGTCTCTCATATATCTAGTCTATTTCACTACCCCCTCTCTCTCGAAATTGATGTCTCATCTAAGACAGTCAATTGATTTATCGATCTTTCCAAATAACTATGTATTTATTTATATTTCTTTTACTAGAATTTCTCATCTTTCTTTGGCTGGAATTGTTTTGTTTTAGAATTTATTGGGCATATTATCCTTATCTCTCTCTCCCGATTGATCTCTGGCCATTTATCTCTCACTGTCTCACGCTACTGCTTTCCGTCCATCTCTCTCTCTCTCTCTCTCTCTCTCTC
>CM077109.1:13478895-13493898 GCA_039619505.1 Cimex hemipterus | reverse complement strand
TCTCTCTCTCTCTCTCTCTCTCTCTCTCTCTCTCTCTCTCTCTCCTCTGTCTCTCTATCTATCTAGCTATCTATCTTTTCTTTATTGTTCTTTCCATCTTTCTATTGCTGCCATTTTCTGTTTCTTTCTTTTTCTCCTTTTATATATTGCGTCTTTTTGATTTTTTTCATCTTTCTTTTTCTGCCATTTCTCTCTCTCTCTCTCCTCTCTCTATCTATCTAGCTATCTATCTTTTCTTTATCGTTCTTTCCATTTTTCTATTGCTGTCATTTTCTGTTTCTCTCTTTTTCTCTTTTTATATATTTGGTCTATATTGATTTTTTCATCTTTCTTTTTCTGCCATTTCTCTCTCTCTCTCTCTCTCTCTCTCTATCTATCGATCTGTCTCTTTTTCTTTATTGGTCTTTCTATCTTTCCATTTCTGCAAATTGCGATATATCGAAAACTTTTACTACTTGGTTTATTTTCAACAATTGAACACCGCCGTCGCTTGATAGGTCTGAAGTGATCAAAGGGGAAAATCAGTGCCGGATCGTATTCTCACGGGTTTCCGGCTCTAATGGATGGTAATTACCGCCCTTGACAACGGATTATCCCGGCCGGCGAATATCCGCATAACGCGGGCCAATTTGACGGAATCCGTTCACCTCTGACAGTGTCCGGGATTTCATAGGTAAGGCTCTGGGAAAGTCTTCAGCGCGAGTTCTGTCGAATTTTTCACCCTGAATCGATTCACACCTTCTTTCGCACAATGCGACAGTAATGTATGATAAAATATGAAAAGTGGGCGCCTCATCTAAGTCCACATTAATTATTATTAATGTTGAACACCTAATTTACTCGAATAACTTAACATCGTAATTTTCGGAATTAACTGATTAAATAATACATTAATCCAGTTCATAGAACGGCAAATATATACCTGCAAGTATTTACAATTGAATTCATCTTTAGATTCTTTGAAAGAAATTTAAAAAAAATTAAGGTATGTTGTAGAAACGTCTTCGTCTATTTAAAGACTGACCTTTTTTTGTCGGTCGTGAACCCTGGATCGTCCCGAGGATGTCGCATTGGTCCGATAAAGGAGAGTAAAATAAGGTGGGACTTATTCACAAAGAAAAAAGGGGCCGGCAATAAAACGGCCTCCATTAGAGACCGCGGCGTTTGATAACGTTGCGACAGGCGCTGCTCGGCGTTTTATTGCCGGCGATGTAAAATCGCGAAATGGCTTTACAAACGAAAAAGCTAAATAACTAAATGGAACTATTGCCGGTTTCAAATGCGTTTCCAGTGTTTGTGCGTGCGTCGTAAAAACAAAAAACCGGCCGAGGTGGAATAATAAATTTGAAAATGTTTTTACAACAATACCCGTTTTTGTAATTTCGAACAATCTTGCTCACAGATCTAACTTGGACACTATGATCATAAAATTAATCACCCTACAGTTGGGTTTATGAAAACCGACTAAAATAATTATACAAAAGAAACACGGCATTCAGTATTTCCAACAGAATCATCTAGATGAAAACGTTGAAAGACAAAAGATGTTCGGGTTTTCAAAACATATATTTCTTCCTCTATGTGTTTCTCGTTGACTTTTTCTATATTGATCTATCCTTATTTCTATTTCTATTTTATATACTTACTCTCTCTCTCTCTCTCTCTCTCTCTCTCTCTCACTCTTTCTCTTTGTCTTTCTCTTTCTCTTTCTCTTTCTCTCTCTCTATCTATCTATCTATCTATCTATCTATCTATCTCGCTATCTATCATCTATCATTTTTCTCAATTCATCTATTGTGCTATTTTTGCTTTCTCCGAATCTTCTCCGAATGAATTAATCTATTCATCTGCCTATCTCTTTTTGTTCATTGATCTACTCCACTTTTCTATTTCCACCAGTTTTATATATATTTTTCTCTCTCCATCTATCTCATTTTCTCGCTCTCCCGCTCTCTCTATCTACCTATGTCTTCTTCTTTATTGATCTATCCATTTTTCTTTCCGTCTACTTTATATTTTCTTGTCTCTCTATCTCTTTATCTATTTATTTCTCTACTACTTTTTCTTGATTGATATATGCAATTTTTATTTCTGCCAATTTTATATATACAATATAAATATCGTCTTTCTCTCTCCCACTCTCTCTATCTATCATGTCTTCTTCTTTATTGATCTATCCATGTTTTTCTTTCTGTCTACTTTATTTTTTCTTGTCGCTCTATCTCTTTATCTATTTATTTCTCTAATAATTTTTGTTGATCGATATATGCAATTTTTATTTCTGCCAATTTTCTCTCTCTCTCTCTCTCTCTCTCTCTCTCTACCTCTGTCTATCTTTCACTCTGTCTCCCTATCTATTCATCTATCTACTTCTTTTTCTTGTTTGATATATCCAGGTTTCTATTTCAGCCAATTTTATATATATGGTCTTTCTCTATCTCTCTCCTTCCCTCAACCTATCTATCTCTTATTCTTTTTTATTATTTCCATTTTTCTATTTTTGCCAATTTTAGTTTTTATATCCACATTTCTATCTATCTCTCTATGTATTCATCTATCTATTTCTTTTTCTTGATTGAACTTTCTATTCTTGCCCATTTTATGTTTATGTAGGTATTCGTATGTTTCACTTATCCTCTACGTAAATGCAGGTATTCGTACAGAAGTACAACCGGCCTGTAATATCGGTCTTTTCGCACTCTCTCTCTCTCCTCACTCCCTCTTTGCCACGCTTTTTCTGTCTCACACTCATTCTACTTTTAAAGTTTTTTTACCACTTTGACCTCGGGATCAAAGTTTCAAGTTCAAAGGAACAATCCGAAACCGGATCATACTGTCCAGTAAAATTTCAATCTCGATTGTACAAAACCGTAGGAGCAGTGGAGCAACGCGCAATTACGAAACGGCCCATTAAAGTAATAGCCTATTACACCGGGCATTATCTCAATCTTCAAATTTGAAAAACACACAGCTCAGTAGCACGAAGGGTTTAAAAAAAACAGCGGCATTAGCAGGGCCAAGTTGATCGGCAGTGATTAATACCCGATCCAGCACAGGTCTCGAGCGGCGCTACCACGAATTCTCCCCAATGAGGACGCCATCTCCCCCATCTTAATATCAACATGCAATTTGTCTCAGAGACGTGCCCGCGTTCGGGCCGAGATCTAAGAAGACCGCCGTGTTACCACGTCGTCTGAAGGATTTTTATCTCTGGGTATTAAATTTCCCCTTCGATTAGTTCGATCCCTCACGGAGGTTATTAATTAGTGTCCATTAATAGCTGTAGATTCGTCAAGGATGAGATATGATGGAGTTTCCGACTGGCGGTCTGACCAATAATCTGAAGGGGTTGTCGGTCGGTTTTCAACATCCAAGCATTCTTACATAACATCTCTACTTTTACACCCAAATTTCTCAAATCAAGATGACAGTTAAAGATAACATTGTAAACCATCAGCAGAATAAATCGAATTTTTTTATATAATAAAACCAAAATAAGAAACGCGTTTCTCGTACTGATAAATGACAGATAAATTTGACGCCTTAAGGTCGATCGATGTTAATAATAAATTTAATTGGCACGAACCGCGGATTTTTAATGCCGGGACCAGCAAAATGCCGTCAACTTTATTATTATCTAAAACAGGACAGGTGAATCGTGTTTTCAACAGTTCGAAGAAGCTTATTTATTTTTTTCTTCAAAACTAAATTAGACCGTCGACACTAAGAGCGTATAAACTGTAATAATCCTACTAAGCCATCCTCAGGCGGAAACGGACACGCGAATTCGAGAATAGACCTATTTTTCAAAAGAGCAAGCAGGTGAGAAGGTCCATAGCAATTATTAAGAGAGAGAGAGAGAGAGAGAGAGAGAGAGAGATCACAATCTAAGGAATTACTTCTTCATCTTCCTAGATAATTAATTACTCCGGCCAATTACAAAATGCGCACCGTGTCCGAAAACTATTAGCTCGTCTACGGACCTGCAGGAAGCGGCGTGCGAACGGGTCGATCCTTTCAAAAACAAGAAATCCTTTTGTAAAAAAGAAAAACGGTCGTAAATTCACGGCGGAGACGAAGGAGAGAAACGAACGAGTTTTACGTGAGGGGAAGCTGGCGTTCGACGCTAATGGTCGATGCACGAAAGCTGATATAACCAATAAATTTATCTCCACTTCTGAACAACACCCGCATATCAGCAAAGATGCACCTGACAAAATATAATTAAAAAGAACGAGTAATGAAGCAAGAAAAAGACACCTAAACCTCTATCAAATCGATATAAAAGTATCACCCTTCAGGCGATAGCAGTTTGGTACATAACAATCATCACTGATCCGTCATTTCGCCCACTTGTTTTAAATCATAGATCAAAACTACAAACATTCCATTGAATAATTATTCAGAAATCGTGAGATGCGGTCTGGTGTGATATGGGTTTCAGAAAAACGTTTTCTTTATCGTGCCGACGTTTCGATCTTTAATGAGATCATCTTCTGGCTCAAGATGTTTGACTTCTGTGAAATTGTGCCAGTCTTGCAAGTCGCGTTATAACTGCCTCTCAAAACATCTCGGCAGAAAACAATACACTTTGAGATCTGAAGATGATCTCATACCGAAACGTTGGCACGATAAAGAAAATGTTTTTCTAAAAACCTACATCACACCAGTCCGCATTTCACGAGTTCTAAATAATTATCGATTAACGGTCGCTAATCACCATGCATTCCATTGAATTGCCGTGTTTTTCTCCCACACCTGTATCATGGAATTCCCAAAAAGATGCTTTTAAAATCTTACATGATCGTTGAAGTGCCTGTGCCAACCAGACCTTTCCATTTTTTCTAATCTATTAATATAAGTTCTATGGTATGAAATTCTACTATGCAGAAGTCACCGGACCTTCCAAAGTTGTGGTACCATATACCTTCGATGCTATACGGTGTTTCGTGCGTTGCCTATCATGGATGTAATCAGCGTCAATCCAATTCTAATACACGATAATGCTCGCATAGTTCAAACAACTTGGGCAGCATAAAATCTTTAAGCTCTCTCCAGACTTGAAACACATCGAACATTTACGGGATCACCTCAAAAACCGAATCACTTCCTCCTACGCTCCACGATTTTGATAGGACTCTTCTTGAACAATGGGCTAACCTTCGGCAAAGTGAAATTTCCAGACTGGTAGAAAGTATGCCGCGGCGTCTTCGAGATGTAATTAAGGCAAGAGGAGCAAATACACTATATTGAAATGGTAATTCAAAATCTTTTTCATTTTCCTTAGCAATTTAGACTTTTTTTTTAAATTGTTTAGACAAAGACTCATTTATTAAAGGTGGACAAACGTGAAACGTTGATTAATACATAAAAATATATACAAATCAAGTTATACTACACGTGGGAGGAATGTTTTGCCTGTCAGTGAATTAGAAAAAAATTATCGGCAATCAGATATAAACCGAGATGAGTATCGGAGCATTTTGGTACCATTCTGTTTACCATTTATACTGCTGACCTGCCTATACACCCTTAATATGATTATTACCATCTAAAATACCTAGTGCCTGCGGATGGTACCTGGTAATTTTGTTGTAGTAACTCTAAATCAAGCTACGTCTAATATCAACAGAAGAGAAGACTTAAAGAAGGAAAATGTACCTAGTGCGAATCACACCTTTATAGGACTTTACTGAAATCAAATTGGACGTAGGGAGTGAAACTGCTAGGCCATTAAACACCCAAGTCATCACTGACAAAGCTCCTTACTACGTCAATAACCTTACTATTTGCAATGACCTCAACATTGCTTTTGTCAGTGAAGTGAACCGAACGCCAACATGATCTGTACTGTTCGAGCCATTTTTGCACTTTCCCACCCCAAGAACTCGTCTCAACTGACGATAGTGCAAAGAAATCCTTGTTTCGGTTGCTCGTCCATTGGAACCGAACTTCAACGGTAGTTCAACAGCCGAACTATTTGGTCAAACGGACGACCGGTAATATTGTTGAACGCCATCGGCCACTGTAGCCGATTTTCGTCAGTTCCCGACAACCCGCAATATATATGTGGGTGTGTGTATGTTATTTGAATTGAGCATTTTAAGTATTGATGGCGTTACAGTTTTGACGACAGAGTGGTCTAACCGGCGATTTAAAGGGTCTCAAATTAATTACGAGTCTAAGTACGCCTATTAATAACACGAGATCGGCCCAGGGACGAGAAGTGTATTGATAGTTTGAAATATTGTTAACTGCCCTGGACGGGCCAAATATTAATTACGACCGTATGAGCGGGATGGGGGCAGATTTGTCTCAATTTGTTAGCTGTTTCTCAAAGGGAAGACCGACCCTCCGGCTCATCTATCAATACAAGGCCAAGAAAGAAAATCCCTTTTAGCGTCCAGTTCATTTTTATTCACAGCGTCAAAAATCCCGAGAACCCTACGCGGCAAAGGAGCAGATTCATTTATCAGCAGATTTTATTCCGTTCAAACTGGATAAAACATTATGAGAAATGCCGTCTGTTCTCATGGTTCCCAATAGTACAAAACTGTTGGTTTAAGCCAGAAAATTAAAAGTTAAGACTTGATTAAAAATTTTATTAAAAAGATTCTTAAAACGTGCAAGAGCTATGTGCACATTAAGGCGATTCAATTTGAAGAATTCTTCCAACTTAAATTAAGCAACTTTAATGCATAAAAACCGGCTACTTCTAATTAAATGTCTTTCCCGTTTAAAATGCCTCTGTGAATTAAAAACAAAGCTATTGTTAAGTTTCCAGGGCTGACAGGCGTGGAATTCCGGCGTTTCCCTGGGAAGTTACATCTTTCGGACTTCATTGTCCACGACGGGCATCTGCAGGTGATCGTGAAAAAGTGGGAAAAGAGAGTTGGAAAAGGTGGAAAAAAATTCCCTGGGATGCTCACATTGCATGTTCGCCGTGTAATTAGCGATGTGTTGTATGGTTAAAGCGCCCTGAGAATTGTTCGGGGGAAACAGGGCGTCCAGGCGCCATGGTCCGGCGCCCCCACCGTTATCCCTATTAAATACCACTGGTAATTTTTTTTCTTAATTGAACCTCGCCTCTGTCCAGGTAATTAGTTCTTCACTGAGCTTCAAAGTCCGCCCAACGAAACGTTACTAAATCCGCAATTTTCATAATTAGTTCGAAAAGGGGGTGCATTTAAGATTGGAATTGGCCCAGTACCAATGACCTCCCCCATAATCGCATGCAGGTTTTGATGGCATTTTGATTTTCATTGAGTATAATAGCAAGTACAAAAACCATTAAAAAAAAAAAAAGAAGCGAAATGCCAAATCCTGCCCAACAGAACGGCGTGGCCCACAAATAGTGACGTGCGATATCAATCAGTACCTATTTTGGAACTTTACCGTGCCCAATCTAAACGGGAATACTCTGATAACGGCATGGTCTTGCTGCGACTCGGAGTTTAGTGGTGGGACTACTAACTGTCACTGGCATCTGGGAAAACACCTACACACCGTGGGCGTATACAAAGGTGATCCCATCTGCGGATTGTGTAATGACGAGGAAGAAAGAGCCGCCCGTAACATCTTCGAATGCGAAGCAACAGCTCAACGGAGATTTAACCTAACACAAGAAAAACCCTAGTGCATCAGATTGTAGCAGCGACAGTCAATAACCTGATACTTCTAAGGAGAAGGATAGAGTCTATTGCATTGAACTAAGCAACTTGGAAGCTAGAAGGCTAAAGTGCCTGGTGAGCACAAACCCACAATCCAATTATCATTATAACCTTATATAACCTTCATTATCCACCATCTCACACGCAATAGTCTTGATGAGCAAACAATTTTTGCTGTTGCTAACAAGCTTTCCACCTATTTTAAGGCCACCATCAGGGTAAAATAATGTTAAATATACCTACAGATCGACATAGTTAAGTTTGTCACGGGCGATGTCAAATTTCTTTGAAGAATGACTCAGTCCCAGTCTAAACGCCATTTATCATCATATATCGCCCCCTTCACTTAATGTTGGCTATTAGGTAAGAATAAGTCTTTATTTTAGAAGAAAAAACAATCGGTCAATGGTAAAGCTAATTAACAGAAAAAAATCAGAGAACTTTTTTGCTGAAATGTAGACAACACAAGGCCCTGAAGATGATCTCAATAAAAGATCGAAACGTTGGCACGATAAAGAAAATGTTTTTCTGATACCTACATCACACCAGACCGCATCTCACGATATCTGAATAATTATCCATTAACGGTCACCAATCTCTACACGTTATATTAAATATGTAAAAGTTATGCTTTCTCAGTGATATTGCATTATGGCGTGTAGGTCAAAATATTGTTCAGATGGATATAAACGGGTATTTCAGGAATTCATTATCAACCGGTAATATACAAAATTTTAAGTCATTGATGCGGAAGTATGTTAAATTGTAGATCAAGTTTTAGACGATCGATCGACTTTTTACATGTCGTTGCATTCCTTTTTTTTGTGTTTTATCGCCTGTTTCGCCGATCACACTTTCATTCTTCTAATTGTTATAGTTTATCGCGGTTTCCTTTCCGTGACACGGCGTCGTTTCACCTTTGTCCCAGGCGCGGTCGCCATTAGTCGAACATATCGGCCAGATCTAAAACCGCGATAGCCGGCATGCATCCATCCCGAGATAAAGATGCATAAATATTTAGCCGATAGGAGGGGGGGAGGCGAAAAACAAAATAGCACAGGGCTAGAATGTCCGGGGAGGGCGTGAAGATTACGTTATCCGGAGGGCTATTTATCTAATTTGTCATCAAACGGATCAAAACTAATGGCATGGGCCCCATGAGAACCGGCCCCCCCCCTCTAAGTGATTGTATTTTATTATGTATTTATGTAAACTAAGTGTGACGTCACGAGGGTCTTATCGCGTCACGGCGGTAATTAAATACGAGGGTGTGATGTTGCCCTCGAGGATATATATGTAAACCCTCGTGCAATCGATTACCGAATCCGAGTTGGCGTGAGTTTCTCCGAGCAGAAATAGCGGCGTTATCGGCCATTTTTATTAAGACAACCTCGTATAATTGGTCCCAGAACCGTACTAAATATCAAGTTTTATGAGAATTCACAAAATCAATGCATGCAGTCATAACCAACATATTTATTCATTCGATTTTTATTTTAAAAAAAGATTAAGTAAACATTAGTACATAAATTCATTAGATTTGGTGGTCCGATTGGCCAACTAACAACTTTCAATTAACAACTTTATGCAAAGATAGATTTGAGATTAAAAAAAGTCAGTGTAACGAGGGAGATTCGAACCCACGACCTTCAGCTAAATACGTCTCTGCTCTACCAGGCAGGGGTTCGAATCCCGCTCGTAACATTGACTGTTCTATTTTAACAAATACCTACAATTTCGCACAAATTTTACATATTTGTTTGCACACGTTGAAGAGTTGAAATACTACTTTGTCGGGGATTTTAATCTTGAGGGTAAAAGTGCCAATCTTATCGAAGCTGAACTTTTTTTCTAGTTCTAAAATATATGATATATGTATGAATCTAAAACCTAACTGGCAACTTACTAAAAAAAAAGAGTATCATTATGCGGGAAAACGTGATTTTTCTCTGAAGGTTAAATCTGAACAAATCATCCGTGGAGGAAATAAATCAGGATGACGTTTCGATGGATTGCTGGACATTTTTCGATGATTTAGGGAATGAAAATATCAATTTCATCTTAGATTAATAGAAAGAAAAAAACTTTCCGCGACTTCAGTGCACCCAGAAAATTTGTTTACCCGAACCTATTATTTTAACTAAGAAGTCCCCCCAAAAAAGACGCAAATGAAATGCAAAAGTCAGAAAGTTATACAATAATATGTACAAAAAGCTGAAAGTGGACAATCCTTTAGTTACATAGTTCTGATGCTTTTTTGAAATATGTATTATAATAAATACTAATTAAATGTTTACAGAGACTTAGTATTTTTACTTAAGAAGCCAAAACCACATAAATGACCAGAGTTAAAAAGTCGTCAAAGCTGAACGCTGAATTATAGCTACGTAGTTTGTGAAGCTTTTTTAAAATATATATCAAATCAATGTTAATTAACTGTTTACAGAGAACTATTATATTTAGTCAAGAAGCCAGAATATCGCATAAATGACCAAAATAAAAAAGTCGCCAAAGCTGAACGCGGAACTGGAGCTACGTAGTTCTCAACTTTTTTGAAATATATATCGTATTCAGAACTAATTAAATGTTTACAGAGACCTATTATATTTAGTCAAGAAGCCAAAATATCGCATAAATGACTAAAGTCAAAAAGTTCAATAACCTGAACGTGGAACTTTAGCTACGTAGTTCTGAAGCTTTTTTAAAAATATATATCATAAACAATACTAATTAAATGTTTACAGAGGTCTAGGATAGATAGATCGATAGATATACTTTATTTAAAAAATGAAAATAATTTAGAGTTTAAAATAAAAATCACAGTATTATTGTGGCATAAATGACTAATGTTAAAAAGTTGTCTAGCTGAACGTGGCCAATTGAATAGCTACGTAGTTCTGAAGCTTTTTTGAAATATGTATTATAATAAATACTAATTAAATGTTTACAGAGACCTAGTATATTTAGTAAAGAGGCCAAAACATAGATGACTAAAATGAAATACTGAAATACGAAAATCTAAAACAAAATCATAAATGATTAAAGTCAAAAAGTTGTCTAGCCGAACGAGAGCAATCCTATAGCTACGTAGTTCTGAATTAATTATCTTCTTCAAATATTCGAATCAAATTTTAATTTAATCTTAAAATTAAAATTTGATTCCAATGTTTCAAGAAATAAATTACTTGTATAAAATAAAAAGTAAATGACTTAAATTTTGATGTAAAGTAAAATCTCAAAGTAAACTTTTGAGCCTTTTCAATTTAAACACTCAAAATTGAAATAAAAACAAATTGATGGGCCACCATCACGAAACCTAAACATCACATAAATGACCAAAGTCAGAAAGCAGTCAAAGCTGAACCTAGACAATCCTACAGCTGCGTAGTTCTGAGGCTTTTTGAAATGTATTATAATCAATTAATTAATTATAACCAACTAATTAAATGCTTACGTAAAATCTATTATAATCAGTGTTAATTTGATTTCACAGAAATACAATCACAGAATGTTACATACGGCATTCGTATACTTTTGCATTTATTGTTTTACACATATTTTTTAAAAGTTATGTAATTTTTGGTAAATATTTATAGTTCATATATTTTTTTTCTTTTTTAGATGTCCCAAAGAAATTTATACTGAATTGGAAGAGAAAAAAATATTAAATTGGAGAATCGCCTATTGAAACTGTTTGTACTCCTAATTCGCTTCTACCGAACAAATTAATGCTAAATGTAATTAGTAAAAAGTACATATCCAGTAGAATATTTTTTTAGAATTTCATAAGCAAATAAAAACTTGATTTTTATGATTTTACTCCGGTTTTTCCAGTTACTAATACGCAATTTATATGAACCTTCAATCTGTAATAAAAATTGATATCGTAAAAACTATTGACCGGTCAATGTAAATAATAATAATAATAATAATAATAATTAAGCAACGGACAATGTAGGTACTCCCGTTTATAATGTCGCAATGCAAAATACCCGGATTCCAGAATTTGCGAAACGTCTCGGTTCGGAGCGTTCCCTGATAATTCGGTACGTCTAGAAATAATCCCGAGAGAATGAAAGTCCATCCGCGGGGGCATTGTAACATCCCCGGAGTCGGCACGGAATCGCGCATATTAATATGAGAGTCGCCAGGGTCCGCTTATCTATCTGAGAAAAGTCCCCGTCGCTCCCTGTAAAAATGGAAATGGCCGAGACTTAATGACAGGTTCTCACGGAATTAAACGCAACCGTTTCAACGCCGTCAATTAGGGCCAAATTATGAATTTTTGACTTCAAAACCGGCGGGTCTTAGCGGCTCATTAATTTTAGCGAGCCACTAGGTTTTTTTTTTCCAGGAGATTATCTTCCCCGGAAGGAAGGTAATCAGCATGATGAGTCTAATTAGTCAATGTTCCCATTTGAGATTGTTTAGTTGATAAAACTGTTTATCTTTTAATTCGAACAATTATATTAAAATGCTTTCCATCACATAGATACACAACAACATGATACATATTTATACGCTTTTTTGGCAGACAATCTTTCTAGCAGAAAATTTATAACCGAGCAGTGTCCATCCTGGGGAAAACGGTAATTTCATTGTTTGCAGTCATAGTACTGATAATTTATATAAAAATGATAAATGATGGGGTGAGTTTGGTGTTCAATCCTTTTTAAAAAGATAGTTCCTACTCATAGTAAGTGCCTGAACTGATACATTTTTTATGTAAGTGAAATTTAATCATGAGATTTGTATGATTTGTAGCAAGCAAAGCTGAACTTGTAGTTTCGTCGTTTATGAATATTGCGTGTTACATTCATTACAATTCGTGGTCGAATTGACCGAATAAAGTTTTTCAAATAATTAAACTTAATATAAGGCATTGAGAGAGATAAAATGTCAGTATCAAGAGTGGGATTCGAACCAACGACCCTCGGCTTTGCGGGATTCAAAGCCGAGGGTCGTGGGTTCGAATCACGCTCTTGACACCGACTTTTTTTTATCACAATCAATGCCTTATATAAAAATTAATTAATTGTAGTCAGTCAATCTTTACTGCTTTGGCCTTTCAAAACAGTTAAAGCATGACAAAAAAATCTTACTCAGGCAAGTACCTAATGATGGCAATCAAAGCATGAGCAAGGTTTAGTGTAGGAGCCTGAACGCTACCCTGAGGAACACCAGCATGGATAGGAAAATATGCAGAGAGGGAATGGCCTTCGACGACTTGGAAGAATAGGTCGGTGAGGTAACTGTGCAGCACGAGATAGTAGGAGAATAGGCACGGATGCTAAACTCGATCAAAACCTTGGCTTAGGTCAAGGAAGGCTCTGGATCAGTACTGTAACATCTAAGGGAGGAAGAAATAATGCCTACCATACGGTGTCACTCCTGGACTGTTAGACCAAATTGATAGTCTGGGATTATGTGTTGAGAATTTAGAATCGGAAGAATTCTTTTCAATAGTTTTTCAAAAATTTTAGCCAAAGTGGTTATGGTATGGTGAAAAAAATAGTGGTTTGTATTCCTCAGCCAGTACAGCCTTGTGGCTTATTGAACCTTCCTAGTTTCTTAGTTCAGTCAATAAACTTGTCTTTTAAGGTCAGGGCATTGATTGTTGCTGCTGAAATTTCCCAAAGACTTTCCCGTACATTAGGTAAAACCTCAATTAAGCTGTCGCTTGGAATTCGAAGATGATATGAGTGGCGGTTTCCTCCCCCTCATTACATAATCTGCAAGTGGGATCATCGCTGTCCAAAGTAGGTAGCAGTATTAAGTCCTGTATGAAGTAGTACCATGGGTTGGCTTTTGCGGCTTAGGGAACGTTTGAATATTCGAGTGTTTCCAATCTATAGGGAAGTCGTTCGAAGAACAGAATTGGTGGCCTTTTTGGGAACGCGAAGAACTTTTGAGGTAACGCGGTAGAAGGAACGTGAGCAGGTGAAAAAAGCTTTAGGACGAAGGGATAATGGAATCGGTGAGTGTAATTATTCCTTGGTCAGTTGTGAATAGGTGGTATATGATGTTGGCATGTGGGGTGAACATTGCGTTCATGTAAGAGGCTGAAGGTTTTTCCTCATCTGACTTGGCCCAACTACCGTCGAATTGGCTAAGCGTGATAGATATTTTCTGGTAAGGCGGAAGGTTTCCATCTGCCGCCCAGAGCGATTTTTTCTATTGTCAGTGCTTCAGTGAATCGGCCGGAGCGAAATGCGTAAAATCTGATATAAATCAATCAATAAGAAAGTATAAACGGAAAAGCTACAGACATTGGCAGAATTATTATGAACATCGCCGTTTATTACGGCCGGAATGACGTTCAAAAATCCTTCGGATAAGGCTAAATGTTTTCCTGTTATTTATAAAGGGTGGAAAATATATTAAGGTTACCCGGCAAAAGGTGGTTTCTTATCAGACAGAGTCCTTGGCCTAATGGTGCTATGTATCATTGTGTGTTTTATTTAATCGGGTTTATTTTGAATTGTCGGCCGTTTGAAAAATCGCATCTAGCCAAATATACTCGTTGCTAGAGTAAGTAATTTATTGGAACTTTTTAAAATTATTCAGATAACTAAAAACGGTTTTTGATTTTTTATAAGATTGGGCTTAATTGTTCCAAAATAAACGATTTAATAAGATTGTTTTAGAACTAGGTATAACGTTAATCGTGAGATGTCCTCTGAAGATGTGTGCAGTGATCAACCAGTATTTTTGTTAATTTCCCATCTCCACTTTTTGAATTTGTCATAAGCTTTTCTGACTGTGCTGAGACCGCCTACAATGATTTATGACTGTCATAAAAGCAAATGTTTGAATAAATGTCTAACCGTTGGTAAATCCTTCAGCGTATCCCCATTGCTGAAAGTGGTGGGTGTTGAACTTTCATTATTCCACGTTTCCTTTATATCTGACCTGCACGCTTCGGTGAATTGATGATAGATAAGTGTCTCCACCAACCGCGACCGAGCCGGCCCGAAGGAGACATTTTTCTCTTTGCACGGATCCTTTTTTAATTTCAACCTGCCATGGGATAAGGTGCACCGAGTTGAATCCCGCCGTACAGACGTCCAATTTATTCGTTAACGCATGGCGAAACATTACCGTGGATTTGCAAAGTTCTACTACTTTTATTTAAACCTGTGCTTTACATCCGTTGCAATTAGTCTACACGGGGTGATTTTTTAAAAATCCAGTGTATCTTACTTTTGTATTTATGTTGTTTGCGTTCCATTGGTACAAAGGTACGGATAAAATGGAGATAACTTATTATCAGCTCTTCTCTGCCAATCAATTTCTCTCTCTCTCTCTCTCTCTCTCTCTCTCTCTCTCTCTC
>CM077109.1:13446757-13459558 GCA_039619505.1 Cimex hemipterus | reverse complement strand
TTCGAATCGCTCTAGTGACACTGACTGTTTTTTATCTCAACCAAAACCTCAATCAATTATCAGTAATTAATTTTAAGGGGCGTCGGTGGCCGCAACGGTTTTGGCGTTGACACACTGTAAAGGTACCGGGTTCGAATCCAGCGGCCCCCCATTACAAATGAGGTTTTTTCAAAAAACCCGGCACCCCGAGAGCTTATATGACCTCTGCTGTTGCGAACCCTCGTAAAAAATCTATAAATAATAAATTCGAAATTTATCCACGTTTTCATTTTGACAAAAAAAAAAAACAAATATTAAATATAAATTACCTTTTTTACCCGTAATTATTTTTATCATGCTATCGGTAAAATCTCGTACTTTTATGATACTAAAATATCAACAACCAAGTATTTTCTTATCATCAATCTCCTTATGGTCAACTTTTACAATATTGTAAACAAAAAATTCTAACGATATTCCGACCAAATTATCTGGACAGTTTTTTCTATATAATAAATTACATAACCTCTCATGGCATAAAAAAAAATCTCTATCCAAACTTACATGCGATTAGTATCGCGATCTCTAAGGAAGATGGAAAAAAATTAATCACATTTTCAACTAACAATATCTGCCATCTTCATCTGGCCAAGCTGTCCCAGCAGTTGCTTTTCAAAATTTTACAGGCTAATTTGATCTATATATAATAAAATTACCAAATAAAACTATGCCTGTGAGAATGTCAACTTATAATAGTTTTAATTGTTCGTCCTCGAGGTTTGTAATTTTAAAAACCAAATAGGAAACTAGTTCATCCAGTTGGAAGTCAAACGAGTTACTAAATCATAAAATAATGGCCTATCCTTTACAATTTATAATTATTCCAAGGTTGGTTTGCCCACAGATTGTAATCACCTACTGTATATTGAAAAAAATATGCATAAACAAGAAAAATGAGATGTCTCGAAAATTTATACTTGGTGACTTGCGTTACAGTTATGATTTACAAGAATACCAAGGCTGGTTTGTTTTCATACGAGTTATATCATAATAATCTGCTACATATAACAGTTAACAACTAATTAGAAAAATGACTTGTTGACAAGTTGTAATTTTGGTTTGAAATTCTCCTTTCAAAAATTATTATAAAAATCTCTATTAAAAAAACATTAATCACGGAGCCTTAAGGCATTGAATCAAGTAGAAAACTGGTAGATTTCTTTCCAGATCAAAAAGAAATACTCGAAATAATGAATTTTGGAGCGAGTGCGGTGTTCAATTAAAAAGCTAGTTCCTACTCGCAGGAAGTTGTTTTGCAACGACCCGGATTTCGAGCTTTTAGCTCATCATCAGATTGAAGGAGTTCTGCAACCACCTCTCTCGACATGAATGGCAAAAGTGAACCCGCGGACCCCCCGTCGACTTTTTAGACCTAAAATTTTCCACAATGAACAACCAAATTAAAATATACGTATAGAGAAAACCGACAATTGTCATGGACCAAAACGATTGTTGCTGGTTCCATTTAGCTCATAAACCTTAAAACCAGCTAACTATAAAAAAAATTAGAAACTATTAAACTTTAGAAAAAAAGTAATGGAAATCTAGAAATATTTGTTGATAAGTTGCAAGTTAAAAGAATTTAAAAAATATAACTTTAAAAGAAGCAGCGATAGGATTCAGCCTCCCCACCATAAATTGACCATAATTGGTAAACTATCGGGACAAGTGAATTTTTTAAACAAGAAAGTTTTAGAATAGCTTTTAGAAGTACGGGTTCATTTAGAAACATCCTCTCAAAACCTAAAGACAGAGCAGCCAACTTGGCAAAAAGCAAGGTTTGCCAGCTTAATTGCAGCGATTGCGACCTTCAATATGTAAGACAAAAACGGTAGATAAATAAAAACGAGAGTTAAGGAACATTTGTCTAAAATCGAACAAAGTTTCGTAATTTAAGGACCTAAAAGAAGCAAAACGCAATTTAAATTCAGATTTAAAAACAGAAATTTGAAATTATGAAATATAATATTGAACATGGATATAAATACGTTAATAATATAATAGATCTACCTCATTACCGACGTAAATAAAGGTAAACGTCAAAATAATTAAGTGGTCTAATTAATTATAAACATAAAACAGCAATATCCCACTGGCACTCTCAACACGGCACGCAAGAATGGCACAATTACACAGAAGACAAACACCGCCCTGAAGATGATCTCAATAAAGATCGAAACGTTAGCACGACAAAGAAAATGTTTTTCTGAAACCTACGTCGCACCAGATCGCATCTCACGATTTCTGAATAATTATGGTTTGACGATTCAGCACATAATTAAATTAATTTGTTATTACTTTTCTAATAATTTTATAATCTTTTATTAAGGCGTTATTCTAATTTAATTTTTAACCACTAATTTATCATTAATTTCTTATAGGATTATTATATTACTAATATCATACTCACCTCCGTTATAATTCCCGTTTTTCGCACTTTCAAAATTAAAAAATAAATTAAAAAACCAGCCTCTCATCTTAAGGTCGCGTTGGCGGGGGTGTCGGCGGCTTCAGGTTTATAAATTTGGTGTAGAACCCCTTGGAACTGATGACGAGCTAAAAGCTCGAAATCCTGATCGTTCAAAAACAACTTATTGTGAATAGGACCTATCTTTCTAAAAGGAGAGAAATACTCGTGTCAATTTGCCAAATGATTAGAATTTTCTGACAATCCTTCTTTGGCAACTTTTAACAACAGGCTCAGAACTATATTATATATATACGGAATGAATGAAGTAAAAATTTTCTATTTTGGTAAAATAAAATGGGCACCCAATCCATGTAAAATGTATATATTTAGTATATCCATTTAAACGTCCCTAATTAGAGTAACATAACTCAAATTGTCTCATTGTGAGATTTGCCCCTGTGGAAACTTAAAAAAAATAATTTTGTTTTTCTAGACCTCTCCGGGTTGGTCTGCTACAACCGTTTTTTCTCCACCTTTTTCATTGAGTAGGAACAAGCAATACAACAAATAAAACACTGATGTAAGACAAAATTTAAGAAGATGTGGTTCAAGAAAAATTGTAACTGTTTTTGTGGTCCTGTACTTGTAGTTTGGTACAGATAATCAAGAACAATCCCCTGCTTTTTTTTCTTAATTTATTTTGGTTTGCCTGTTCTCCCTGCTATGCTTTGTAATTTCACTATCTTTAGTCATTTCTTAGGGTTATAAACATCGAGGGACATTACAGCCAAACACTTTTGGCAGGCAAAATAATAAAATAATCAATTATGAAAGTTTTTTTTTAACTAGCTAACTTCTACTTGGTACTATTGATAACACCTTTCACGGAAGTAGTTTGATTTTTCTTGTACATCAACCACGATGATAGATAATTGGAAATTTTTGGTTCATTATTTTATCATGATATGCAGCATAATTAACGTGTCGACCTGGGTCATAAGAAAGGGTAGGTAATACAACATCTTATGGCTTTTTTAGTGGCATTTTGTTCTTTGCATATTAGCCAAAGACAATGTTTTGTATGCGTATTCGTTTTTTTTTTGGGAGGGGGGAGAGTATCGTGCAAAACAGGCCAGAGGCGACAGCGGGAATCGAACCCACGACCGCGAGTTCTACGAGCCGTCTCTGAAGATAACCACTCGGCTACCGCAGCACAATATGCAGATGTACAAAATCCAGGTTTCCCTTGATTTCTTCAGTGTGATAGACTTTCACTTTAATCAGTATTTTTCATAGACATAAAATAAACCAGACTGAACTCATTTGACACAGATCCAATATTGATATACATACAAAATTAGGTAGGATAGAAAAACCAAAATTTTCGTTAACGACCAACAACTCATACAGTAGAGAGATCGAAGTTTTTGGTAGATGTAAGAACCAGGCCGAAACGATCAGGACCCGAAATCCAAACAAGTCTCCTTCTTTAAATTAGTCACGTTTAACCCATTTTAATTTCCAAAATTAGATGCACATTTTATTTGAACACCGTCCCAGTCGAAAATCAACAAAGGCGGACCAGGGGGAAATTTCGTATTGGCCGTGATACCCTGTGAACACATCCTGACGGGATTATGTCGCCGAATGCAAATATTGGTGGAAATCTTTTCTGGAAGGGGGTCCCGTGCTGCAGGGGTAGCCATGGCGACGATAAACACGGTCCCCCTCGGCGGGGCATAATGTGAGGAAAGGTTCGAATGAATTCCCTCAATTAGAACAGGAGAGGGATTCAGTTTTCCCTCTGTTGAAAAGATTTTGGACATTTTCTTTCTCAAGCCGTTTCGTCTAAGAAACCGTTTGGTTTTCCTTTACGCCACCGCCATGAAACAATATTTCTGCATTTTTAACAGTATTGGTTGAAAAATGTTTAAAATTGTTGTATAACACTAAAAATAACATAATTAATTTTCTTAAACATATTTCTTATATTAAAATATCAAAATTAGCGACTGGAACGTAGTACCCCCTCTTTGCCATATATGGGGTAACACTGCCGGCAACACTGACTGATTTACGATTCATCGCTTTGCGATTCTACAGGCAAAACCAGTTCATACAGATTTAGCCTGAAGTAGATAAAACCAAACGTCACAAATAAAAACACGTTATCCATATTTCCCAATTAATTATGCCTAATTACTTAGACTTGGAACTCATCCTTGGAGAAGACCTCAAGTTTTTACTCATTTATTGAAATGTATGATAGAACCAACTCATTACACTTGGTATTTATAGCCGACTGACGCAAATGTTTCAAAGAAATGCCCTTACATAATTTACTAATTGATCCGTGTTATCCGTCCATGGGGGGGGGGGAGTCCGAATTCGCCATATTACCATAAGCGGCCTACCAAACAATGGAAGACGTAAATCAAGGTGACCGATCAATGGCCAGGGCAGATTTACGCTTCCTATTGTTTTCCCAGCCGATATTATGTCGGTGTCCCTTATCTCTCGGATTGACAGGGCCGGCGGGCATCTATCAGTGGATTTACATGAGAATTTGATCATGGGACTTGTTCTACAGCCCCCGCCGCATTCCTTGTCCCCGGGCCCCTTCCTATTGCTTTTTTTCTTCGGAGACCTCCGGCCGAGGGCCTACCGGATTAAATTGCAATAATAAATACAAAAGGCGTCCGGATGAGGGGGGGAATGTCCTTTTATTGAAATTGAACCATCTGGTAAGCCGTTTTTAATTGCTTCAAATAGGCCTTGCCAGAATAGTTTAACTTATAGCTTGCCCAGACTGAACACACGTGCAAGTTTATTATTAAAATGGTAGGTTGTTGAATTTATACTACAGCATGGAATTTTATTTGTTAAGAGAACGTTTTTGACCTTATGCCATACCTGTTCAGGGTTAATTTACTTTCTCCTATCCATTGAACCTACCAACACTGTTTAACTTACTTTACCTTTATATATCACTTTTATCGACGATTATTCACAAATCGTGAGATGAGGTCTGGTGTGATGTCGGTTTAAGAAAGGGGAGAGTAAGCGAGAGAGAAAAGAAATTGAAAGACAGAGAGAAAAAGAAGTAACACAAAGAGAAATGGCGAGGAAAAAGAAGTAACAAAAAGAGAAAGAGTTGGAGGGGGGAATAATGGGAGTAAGAGAAAGATATAAACGGAGAATATGATGGGTTGATTGATATTTTGCTTCTTCCTAGTTTACATAAATTAAGCAGAAAGATAGTAAAAAAAGAGAGCATGCTACAAAGAAAGAAAAGAAGAGACAAAGCGAGAGCAAGAGAAATAGAAAGACGGAGAATAAAAACGAGGGCAAGAGAGATAAACAGGCTGGGAGAAAAATAATAACAGAGAGAAAAACGGTGAGTGAAAAAGAAGTGAGAGAGAGGGAGAAAGAGAAAAAAACAATGAGTGCGAAATAATAGAAGGAAGTGATGATATATTGAGAAAAAATAAATGCTTCGTGGGTATACTGTCATTTTAGGTATATAAACTAACAGGATCAACGATTTTCGAGAAATAATTTCCATGTTACAACACCAATAAAAATTGCTTTTTTATTATCTATCGTACGTCGTTGGAAGCAGTTTAAGTATATTCTAGTATGTCTTCTTAAAGGTTGGATTAAATAGTTTCATTCAAAAATGGCCTACTAATGAGCCAAATTTCACGAGTTGGAGAAAACGTGAGATGCCGGCCAGAAAACAAAATAAACAAAGAAGATAGACAAAGAAAAATATATTTTTAAAGTGAGATACGTTTAATCAGTATACTTTGAGACCCTTAGTAAACGAAAGTTACTCAACGGAATGAAATAGATGAAAAACGAAAGATAAGTAGATAAAAGAAAAATTAGTCCCCGGAATTTGACTCAGAAAGAGCAAAATTATATTTAATAATCACTGTCAAAAAACCAAGTTTCTCTTGATATTTTTTTTTTAAGTGACACGTTCGATAGTTATTTATTGTTCACTGTAACTTAATGTAACCTTTATGAATCACTTTTATCAATGATTATTCGGAAATCGTGAGATGCGGTCTGGTGGATGTACGTTTCAGGAAAACATTTTCTTTATCGTGCCAACGTTTCGATCTTCATTGAGATCATCTTCAGGGCCTGGGATTTACAAATATTGTTTAAATTTAACAAATACATGTGGGTTATGGAAAAAATTGAATTTATACAACGCAAAAAATACATTTTCATATTCAATCATGTATTTATTAAATGTAAACCATGTTTGTAAATCCCAGGCCATGAAGATTATCTCAATAAAGATCAAAACCCGGCAAGAAAAACGAAATGTTTTATGAAACTTACATCACACCAGAACGCATCTCACGATTTCCGAATAATTATCGTTTAACCATCGCTAATCGCCACATAATTAAAAACTTGTTACAAATTTTATCATAATTTACTAATCTATTATTAAGTCATTACTCTAATTTAATTTTTAATCACTAATTTATAATTAATTTCTACAGGATTTACGGGATTATTATATTACTAATATTAATTTTGAATCGATTAATTAATCTGTCTAAGGTCTTGAGATAAAAAAGAAAGTGTCACGAGCGGGGTTCGAACCCACGACCTTCGGCTAAGTATACCGCTGGTCTAACCATTTGACATATCGCGACTTCGATACTCTCGGACACCAAATCTCCATCAGCGCTGAAGATGATCTAAATAAAGATCGAAACGTTGGCGCGATCTCATGATCTCCGAATAATCATCAATTAACGAACACTAAACACCACACATATCTTCATTAATGTCATTAATTTTTTAAGTTACTATAATTTAATTTAATTTTTCTTTTACAATTATTGCAAGGTATACTTTACGGAATTGTATACTATATTGATTTGGTTGTGGTGAATAAAAATTTAATATTCTCTTGTTTGTATTTGTTTTTTATGCCAATTTAATATGAACGTTTTGTTATTTCTTGTACATTTGATATTTAGAAATGGGATATAATTTTCTTTTTCCGTTGTAAACATGATTAAATTATATGCTTCTTTAAAATTCTTGCGAATGTTTTGTATTATCCTTACGTAGGTAAATTGTTACCTATGTGCAGGCCAAAGTTGTGAGAAAAATTTAACAAATGCCAAAATATAATTCGTTCCAATTATAGAGTTTATAACGAAATAAGGCTGTTTAAAAAATATATAAACTGGTCCAGGTATAAGAAGAGGATAGTTAATTTGTTCAATTCTTTTAACACGAAATTTCAAAATAATGAAAGTTTTCATTAAGAAAAGTAACTACAAAAAGGTCAAATCGAATTAAAAAAAAAACAACTTATTGTATGATTTTCCGTGCTAGTATAATAGTACAAACAAAAGTAAACAGGCCGAGAGGAAACGAGATTAGCAGGCTTAATCCATTCTCGTGCTAAGATTAATTTCAAACAAGCCGGAATTTAAATTGCCTCCGGGCCGGAAAATCGCGACTCGGTTTTGTAGAAATCCCGTGCCCCGGGTGTTGAAGCGGGGGTGAAAAAAATCAGAAAAGGGATTGCCAGGATTTGGCGTTTGGATACGAGTGGAAACACTTTAGCCGGCTAATTAATGCATGCGCAGAGAAGCAAGCTCCATTAGAGTGAGAGATTGCGCCCTAAGTGCTTCCTCGACATCGATATGTCGGTGGGCTCAGCCAGCAATCAACACTTCAAGCAATCACAGCAACCCCCATTCGGAAAATCATGGGGCCCGGGCTCAAAGATGGAGTCGTCTCTCCTTATCCGAAACGACTAAAACGTTCATGTTTAAACTCAAAATAAATCCAATTTTTTGACATTTATGAAAGTAAATCGAGTGTGTCACAGACAGTGCCGTCTTTCGACGCAAATGTGCAAAGACAACTAGATTTAATCTAAACCTTATTGTTCTAAATCATCTGAAATAAACAGTTTTCATGTAAAATTAAAAATCAGGGAAAATACCAATGCAATAATACTGTTTGGGTTCGAACCCCCTGGGATTTTACTTAAGTATTCGGAAATAGTGAGATGCGGTCTGGTGTGACGTAGGTTGAAGAAAAATATTTTCTTTAACGTGGCAACGTTTCAGTCTTTATTCAGATCATCTTCAGGGCTTAAATTTATTTTTCTTCAGTGTAATTGTGCCATTGTTGTGTGTCGTGGCCACTTTCAACACGACACACAAGAATAGCGCAATTACACAGTAGAAAAACCCTTTCGGCCCTGAAGCTGACCACAATAAAGGCCGAAACGTTGTCACGATAAAGAAAATGTTTTTTTTTTAAACCAACACCACACCAGACCGCATCTCACGATTTCTGAATAATTATCGATTCGCGGTCACTAAGCACTATACATTTTATTTAAGATTCATTTGAAAATACTTGATCTGCTAGGTGCGTTTCGGAATTTTTAAGTTCACAGTGGTTGTTCACCTCAAATAACAGGGTGATTGGATCCTGAACCTCTAGAATGACCCATACCTTCTGCAACAAAACGCAATGGGCAAGACTTGTTATTTAAGACATCCAAAACAAACTTTCAATATTACCCTCCTTTTGAAAATCCCCAGAATCCCTTTTCTTAAATTTTTGTTCCGAAAAACTTTTTTTCCAAAAAATATTACCCATCGCAGATACGACAAACTATCAACGGAAAACCTCCGACGTGTTTTCAAAAATTTCTTTCTTTACAGCTTTCGACCATAAAAATGTAGTCTCTACGAATATATTTTTATTTGTGGAGTTAGTTACATCATATCATTCCATCCCTTTGTGGCATACGGTTATGACTATCTCCATAAGATTACTCAGAAATCGTGAGATGCGGTCTGGTGTAATGTAGGGTTCCGAAAAACATTTTTTAACGTGCCAACGTTTCGATCTTTATTGAGATCATCTTCAGGGCTCAAAATGTTTTCAGTGAGATGTGTCATTTTGGTCTGTCGTGTTGTGTGTTCTTGTCTGCTAGCAATCCCAACACGACAGATAAGAATGAAACAATTACACAGAAAACAAACATTTTGAGCCCTGAAGATGATCTCATTAAAGCTTGAAACGTGGCACGATAAGGAAAATGTTTTTCTGAAACCTACGTCACACAAAGACCGCATCTCACGATTTCTCAATAATCATCAACTGACGGTTATAAATTATATCGATACGGTTGTGATTCAGACTTATCGGTTTACAAATAGGTAAATTGAACGCGTTTGATGATGATGGGTACGAGGAAGTAGGAGTTTTTTGTTCCTAAAATACTGTAGCTTTCTGCCTTATTGGATTTTCGTCATTGTAACCGTATAATCCGGATGTACTCACTTCCGGTATATCAACAACTATAATCAAGAATAGGCAATAATTAAGAAAGGAATCCATCACATGAATTATTCACGACGTCTATTCGTCCTGTCACCGTATTTTGTCTCTATCGTAAATTAGCTTTAGACAGGAGGTTTTTCGAAATTTCAAGGGGTTCGTCTGTGTTCCAATTTTGAGATTTCAAGAGTTAATTTTTCCTCCTTTAATTGCCCCGGGGGCTCGATACGTTGCGAAGACTCCGTTCATCTCCCGAGCCGGACGGGTAATTAAGAAACACCGAAGAGCTGTTTAATTAATGGAAACCGGTATTTTCGGACTATTAAATCCTCCAGGATAAGAGCCTGTCGTGGCAAAAGTTAGAGGGGAAATACAATTAAAAGTTTCTTTGTGAAACTAACAATGTCCTGTCTGTGTCCCGGGTCCTTTTAGGAGAGTGAAGATTGGCCAACAATCACTGCACTCTTCAAATACAAGAAAAACGAAAAACTATGCAAATGTTTCATGTTAAAATCAAAGATGCATACTTTTCCATAGTCATCATTGACAATAATATCTCCTCTTTAGGCCCAAAATGTAACCCTTAAGGATAGTTAAGGTTACTCCTAAATTGATGTAATTTTTACAGCAAGTAGAAGTAGAAAATGCCGACAAAAAATCAATTGAGTGTCCTACAGCATGCTTTGTCAACAGTCAATACAGGCAATACTATATCGTCTCTGTGCAAACTTTAACCCTTAAGACAAATAAAGAAGTACCTGAACAATTTATATCATTCGCCCCAAATAGAATAAAAATGACAATAAAACGAATAACCTGTACAAAATGATTGATATTTCAAACGAGGAGACATAAGTTTTTCATCCTCCTATGGCACCTTTGCCAATAGTCCAAACTGACAACACTTTGTCATATCTATGCTGAAACCCGAAACGTAAGAAAAACGAAGTTATTTAATAATTAATACATTGTTTACACACAAGAGAAATAAAAATACCAAGAAGGACTAAAACCAAAATTTTCTGGAAGTTGGTTAATGTTTCCATCAAAGAGGTGTATGTTTTCATCTTCGTGTGGCATCCTTTTTCAATAGATCGTACTGGCAATACTATGCCCTGTCTATTCCCACACTATACCCTTCAAGAAAAATAAAGTAACTAAATAATTAATATACTCTTCACGCACAATTAGAATAAAAATATAAAACTAAGAATCTGTCCAAACTGGTTAATATTTCAATCAAGGATTCATTTTTTCAATAGATCCTACTGGCAATACTATGCCCTGTCTGTTCCCATACTCTAACCTTCAATAAAAGATCGAGAAATAATTTACTGACAATCAATTTCTTATTCAAACCTAATTTTACAATCAAGGGCGTACACTACAAAATGTCAACATAAAAATAATTAAAGACGATGTTCTCATTCAATAAGATTGTTTGGAGATCTTGAGATGCGGTCTGGTGTGACGTAGGTTTTGCAAAAACATTTTTTTTTATCGGTCCAACGTTTCGACCTTCATTGAGATCATCTTCAGGACTCAACGTATTTGTTTTCCGTGTAGATGTGTCATTCTTGTCTGTCGTGTTGAGAGTGCTACTACAGGGCGCTGAAGATGATCTCAATAAAGATCGAAACGTTGGCCCGATAAAGAAATTGTTTTTCTAAAACCATCGTCCCACCAGACACATTCAATTAGGACAAACTCATTAATATTTTTGGTAAATATACTCTTGTCAATAGTCAACACCTACTGAGATTCAAAGGAGGGTGTTATTGCTCCTAAGACATTGATTATGAATCCATTTGTACTGAGGTGAACGGAATATTTAAATTATTTATGCCATCCCGATCCGGAGTTATTTTTCTTTTCTAAGGCTTGTTAACATGGCATCTTTCATTCTACTTATCTCGTTCTACTCGTCGCATAAACAAAATTCATATCGGAAACCTCCTGCGGTTTAATCAGCTCTTCAAACGAACAAGGAATTGTTTTTGCCAACAGATTTGGCTAAGAGCTGATTTATTTTTTACGAGTTTATTTAGCACTAGTCAAACCTAACATGTCTATAAGTAAATTATGTCACCTTTAAAAAATGCCATTTGTATTGCAGGCGACAAGGAATTCGTCCAAGGCGAATATAAACCCTGGGCGTGGTAGATGAGAAAAGTGGACTCCGCCTTATCCGCATGGATTAATATATTTTCAGGTTGTCGGTTGCCGTGTGGAAATGTATCCAATTGACCTTGGTTCGGAAGTAACAAGGCAGATTAATCTTGCACATTTACCGGGTTGGCAGCAAACCAAGAAATTCACCGAGAGACGCGGCTCTTTCATAGCCAACGACGATTGTCTAAGACAAGCGGCAAACAATAAGCAATTCTCAAATTTTCGTTTTTATATAGTCAATATATTGGATTCTGAGAAAATGTGATGTTTAATAATAATCAAAAATTTAAAACTCAAGGGGGGAAGCACTCACTTTATTTACAACCCTGTTCTCTTTCGCACGCTTGTGTTAACCTGTATAAATCAAATTGTTGGTTGATAGACTGTCCAAAAAAAGAGAGTTGCTGGGGATAAAAAATACAAAGAGGCAAGAATTAAAGTAGTGCCATTGAAATGCTAGGAATTCCTTATCAAATTTGAAAATTTGAGGCGTTATGAAAGGAAACGCTGGTGGATTCTTTAGTGGGAAATTAAACTTATTGGCCAGTACAAACAAATTGTTCCCACTGGAAGGAAATACGCGAATGCACAAAAGTTTGCTTTCTGGCAGTTACGCGGTGTGATAAAAAAAAGCAAAAGTAAGGAATTTTGAAAAAAAAGGGAGCTCATAATTGAGAAACAACTGTTTAATCAGAAATTGATTTTTCAACGATCAATATAAGATATTTTGTATCATAACATGAGACGATGCAGCTGGCAAGAGAGAAAGAGGGAGGTAGAGAAAAAAGCTGAGAGAAATAGAAGTAACAGCGAGAGTGAGAAGAATAGAGAGT
>CM077109.1:13422267-13446357 GCA_039619505.1 Cimex hemipterus | reverse complement strand
AGAGAGAGAGAGAGAGAGAGAGAGAGAGAGAGAGAGAGAGAGAGAGAAGGGTACAGAAAGGGAGAAAGAAAACGAGAAAAACATGTGTGAAGGATATACAGTTAAATTGCTAAGATAAAAATTCATGATTAGTTGTACCGTTCATCTTTGACTTGAATTTATAGATATTGTTTAATTTCCTGTTCCGAATATTCTAGCTCGTTAAAAGTTGACAGACTTTTGTACGCTGGGTGGATCTTTCTAATATGAGTACATCCACACGCCGACATAAAAAAATTACAAAAACCAATTTGCTAATTATTTCTTTACATTTGTTTTATTTTGTAGTGTTGTATCTTTATTGTTTTTATCGTTTTAACTGAGTTGAGGAGAGGATCCTCGACGCGGGGCGAAGTGTAAAAGAACCGTCGATGGTTGTTTTTCGCGCGTACCGTCAGTTATCTGTTGGACATTCTAACTTTCCAGACAAACGCTACTATTTTCCCATTTGTAATAGCCCCACGGGCATTCCTAACTCGTGGAAACCCATTGTTGGCCTTACAGTTATGAATCGCCGGCAAGAATTCACCTGACCAGGAGGTCCAAGCAATCGGAGAAAAAAGATCTTTCGTTTCGTAACGGTAATATTTTTCCTAAAAAGGACTCTAGTCGGAATAATAACAAGCAGACTATTAATGAAAACAAACACGCACTAATTTCCTACGTCACACCAGATTGCATCTCACGATCTTCTAATAATGTAAATAGAACACAATAACAAATGAAGAGTAGCCGGAAATGTTGTAAGCGTTTTAACAGTTATAAGTCACCTCATTATTTTTTCCTTCTTTAGCTGGAAAAACTAATATGTTAACATAATGAATATGAATTAATATTTTTTCCAATTATTTATTTAAATAAAAATAATCGAAGCAACGTATACATGGTTACCTTTCATCTGGTATGTTATGTTTAAAATTTAATTTAGTTAATTATAACAGCCTAGATTATTTGGCCAAATATAATGGTCAAAACTAGACCAGACTAGTTTTTTTACACCTCCACGGAAGGAGATCAAACAAGGAATTTTGTACGGAGCGGCCTCTGGAATTATCAAGAAGCCGCTTCTGAAAACCCATGATCAATATAATTACAGAGTGCATGGCAGAGGTATTTAAGAGGGATATACCGCCCCGGCTCCTGGGTACGTCCGAGGGGTTGTTAGGTTATGGTAATATGGAATGTGGACGAAAAAACACGAGTAGTCTTTTAAGGAATCTTTTAATAAGAGGGGCGGGCCTTGCGTATAATGACCGCAAAGAGTGCATTATAGGTAAGACCGTCGTCGATCAATCACCCAAGGGCAATTTGAATAATATCTGAATAGCTCTGGGACGGATTTCCTCCTAATAATCGGCCCGGTGTGATTTTCCCCGTTGGCGAGACCATAGGAACGAAGATCGCCGGATCAATGGATCCTTGTGGATTAATCGTCATGTAATTCAGATCGATCTAATGCTATTGACTTGAGTAATAGTAGATGGATATCTGACCGTCATTGTTTTATTCCGACTCCCAGTCTTTGCCCGTCTTAATTAAGGATTTTTTTCTAACACTTTTCGATTAATTTCTAAGAGAGGAGAAATGCTTGCTTTGTACGTCCGACCTTTTGACTTTCTTCTTTCAGGCAGTTGCGTTCATCCGCATGCCACGTCTTTATTTTTTCCCAATAAAATCAATAGTCATACCTGTTATATTTATACAAAACTTGTACTTTAATTTCCTCGGACTACGTAGCGCCTACTACGCTGTAGTCTATTAAAAGGAAACACAACATCATTTTCTTCTTGCAATTCTTCAATTACCCATCTTTCCCTTCGACGGTTCCTTGTAAAAGTAATACGTGTCTAATCAATGAGAGAGGAGCAGAGTAACGATCACATGTCGGATTAAAAAAACCTAATATTTAAAATATTATTAACAAAAGAAATTCATTAAAAACCCACAAGAAACTAAATTAAACTATTGATAATTTACGTCATATAGAACCTTTACAGAGATTGAACAAACGACATAAAAAATTAGCAATTTATAGAGGATTAATTACTATATAATTTATTCCGATTAATTATTATTTTCATCTAACGTTTTTGGTCTCACGACGTCAAAAATGGTGTCCCGAGCGGGTTTCGAACCCAAGACCTTCGACTCAATATGCCACTGCGCTAACTACTAGTCACGATAGTTCAAGTGGCTATGTTACAACATTAGGTCGTTAGACATTAATATTTACTATTATTAAATTTATATTTAGTGGTCTAATTGACTAAATTACTTATTTCAGTTAATTGTGTTTTTCATCTAAGGTTTTTGGTCAAGATGAAAACTTAAGGTCACGAGCGGGTTTCGAACACACGACCTTCGGTTCAATACGCCGGTTTTCTAATTACTAATCACGATAGCACAAGTGGTTAAGTTACAACATTTGGTCGTTAGACATTAATATTTATTATTAACCAATTTATATTTAGTGTCTAATTGACCAAATTATGTATTTAAGTTAATCGTGTTTTTCATCTACGGTCAAGATGAAAACTTAGGGTCACGAGCCGGATTCGAACCCACAACCTTCGGTTCAATAAGACTCTCCTATAACCACTTGAGCTATGGTAACTAGTGGTTAGAGCAGCGACGTATTGAGCCGAAGGTCATGGGTTCGAATCCCGCTCGTGACACTAATTTTGATGACCAAACATCTTAGGCGAAAAGAATAATTAATTAAAATAACTAATAAATAATAAAATAACAGATAACCTGTAAGGCTGTTATTTCCAACAGTCGCGTGATGTGGGACGCAAGAGATTTCAGGACGAATCAGGAGTGGAAAGTAAGAGTAAACAAAAAGTCAGTCTATTGATGTTTCGAAGATAAATGTGTGGCGTTTAGTGACTTAGTTAATGATTATTTGAAGATCGTGAGATGCGGTCTGGTGTGACTTATGTTGCAGAAAAACGTTTTCTTTATTGTGCCAACGCTTCGATCCTTATTGAGATCATCTTCAGGGATCAAAGCTTTGTCTTTCCGTGTAGATATGTCATTCTTGTTTGTGTGTAGAAACTGCCCTCTCAACACGACAGGCAAGAATGACACATGTACAGAGAAAACAAACACTTCGAGCCCTGAAGATGATCTCAATAAAGACCGAAAAATTGGCACGATAACGAATGTTTCTTCTACAACTACGTCACACCAGACCGCACCTCACGATATTCAAATAATCATTTCCATCATAAAGTAGTTAATTAAGTGTGGCCTGAGGTAAAGGGAAAAATTTACGTAGGTCGCTGGTCTTTTTCTATCGTTCAAATAAATAGAATCCTCACAGTTAACCGCCATTGCATAGCATTAGGACATATATTAAATACCTTAAAATTTATATTAATAGGTACAATTTCCTGCAACATAAGTGCTTTCCACGTGCCATCAAAGGTGAGTTTCTGCTGTAGGTGTCACTACCTCGATTCTACCACCTTTAATAAACCGAAGATCTGTCCAACTAAATTTACCTCATATCCTACAGACGTTGATCTATGCTTTTTGGAGGTCGATAGAAATATAGACTGCAGGATTCGAACCCGGGACCTTTACCTTACAGTTATGAGCGCCACGTCTACGCCTAAACAGTTGCGGCCACCGATGCCCTTTTCGATAGAAACATAGACGTCCGGTCATTCACTCTACCAAAGTACGCGATATTTCTCCCGACGTTAACATTATTCAAAGTTAATGTTTTTAATACAGCCTTTTGTGGTAAATATATATAAATATAATTTTGCCAAATTGAACAAGATTTTCATCCATGTTTTCACGCAAATCATCCCTAAACAGGTATAATTTCAACCATATAAGTCGAACATGGTTCTGTTTAACCCCTTCCTTCACGCAGGAACAGGATTGTAAGTGTAGTTTGCGGTTTGTGCGGTGTGCGGTCTCGGATAGCAGCGAAGTCGGCTAATGAAACATTGCGGGGTGGCCCGGAATGGCCCAGATGTAGCTAATCCTCCGCTAATCAACACTCCATGATTCATCTTTGCCGGGCGGCCCCTCCTTTTCGGGGAATGCAAATTCGGCGATTACTCCCAACCCTCTCCTCACTTCATTTATTTGTCTTACCCAACTCTATCCTAGGGTTATCAACTTATCCGAGGGATGGGAATAATTGGCAACAAATTGCCCCGTCTCAACCGCCGGGTAATAAAGCCCCGGCGTCCATTTGTTACCTAAGAAATACTACGCCTTGCAATACTGAAAGCCATTTATAACTCCGCCGATATGTCAGATTGTTCGATAAATCGGTCTAGAACTTAATTCCCAGTACAAATTACACCTCCTCGGGGGAGAAATATTTCCGCCACTTTGTTAATTGTAAGAACTCCCAATGACAAATTTTCAATACTACATAACATTTCAATACTCCGGCTAGTCTAAATTAGGATTTCCAGTGGATTAAACCTAAAAACACATATGCCAAAAACTTCCAGCATATTCTACGCCAAAACTATATACAAAAGGTGAATAAGTAGAGTCACTTTTGCAATTCATGTGGAGAGACGTAGTTGTAGAAATCCTTCAACCTGATCCGTATTGTTGGAAAACAACTTACTGTGAGTAGGATTTTTTTTTTTTAAAGCATTAATTCCAAACAAAAGGTTAAACATCAAGCTACTCTTTCGCTATAGACTGCGACTATTTTACAATACATTGATGAATTAATAATTTAATACAATTCCATGGTATAGCGTGGGATTTGAACCCAGAACCGTAGCTAACCCAGTCAAACAACATTCAGCAATATATCATTTTTTAAATTTAAATTCATTATGAATATAAAAATAACATCATTTTCATTATTCACCGTTTAATTGAATTTAACAGCGAATCAATCACTTGTAACTGCCCGTTTTGCCATCCTCATTATAGAAAGTCTGAAGGGATGATAAATTTGAAGATTTTCCCTATTATATAAGCGCTGTATAAATAAAAACAAAACAGCTTGTGCACTCTCTCCGTGTGTAAGGAGAAGAAAATAATGAATTATCGCGCTATATTATTGTCAGCATATAAATAACAAAGCGCTAATGACAGAAATGAACGTTTCGTTCTGACCGGGCAAAAGGGCGAAACGCCGAGTACAAATGATGCCGGATGATTTAAATATATTTACATAAGTAACGCAATGAAATATACATTAGTCTTCACAAATCATGTAAACAAGACAGTCGAGCCTCTTCTTTGGCGGATCCGTCAATTGTTCGCCCGTTTGACGACGTTTTACAACAAAAATAACGAGCAATTATAAAAGACAATGCGGCCGTTTTCGAACGCCCACGACATTCGGGAAAATGCCAAGGCTGTCGAACTATTATCCGCATTCTTGCGACGCGCCGCCCCCCGGCCAAAATGTGGGCATCAATTTATATCTAGGCCTGATTTATTCCTTCCTCCCTTCGGCCTGCAACTCTCCATAAGTCATAACTAATTGCTCATTGTTTTCTCTCCTGTCCCATCCTCTGTCACCGGCATTAATTGATTTAATCGTGCGCCCAGTTTATCCTGATTTATACGCGAGTTCTTTGAACGGGTTGAAAACCAAAACGAACTGAGTAAACATCCACTCTAACAAAATTTTACAATTTTTCCTGTAAAACGTATGAACATATGAAATTATACACACGGCGGTCCAGCATAAACCCGAAAAAACATAGGATTATAGTACATCTTAAAAAGAGTAAAATGCAACCAGCCGAACTGTTCAATCTCAATCCACTCGGAAGTTGTGAGTTTTGATGTGTTTTTTTCGAAAAATCCAGACCTTAAATTAAAACCATAAACTCGCATTTTTTCATGATACAGAGCATCTGTTCCAATTTTTAACCACATTTGCGATTCGCTAGTTTTTTTAGTCCTCTTGAACAATTAATTAATTAATACCTTTCAATTAATTAAGGTCTTTAGTTGAGATAAAAAAGTCAGTGTCATGAGCGGGATTCGAACCCACGATCTTAAGCTAGATACGCCGCTCCTCTACCACTATCTACCACTATCGTGAACTGGATCCACTCGGACACTAACTTCTCGTCTCAACCTCATTTTTTGTATTTTCCCACCTTTTGGTCACTTTACAAACGTGACAAATGACAAAAAAGTTTGTGTCCGAGTGGATCGAAGTCACGATAGCTCAGGTGTTAAAGTAGCCGCGTATCAACCGAAGATCGTGGGTTCGAATCCCGCTCATGACACTGACTTTTCTATCTCAACTGAAAAATAATTAATTTGTAGATATTAATTGATAAAGAGGACCACAAAAACTAGTAAATTTAGCAAGTTAAATGAAGTATATCTTCACTAAAACCCTCCTTGGTCATTTCATTTGTCTCCGAGAATCAAATAGATTACACATTTTAAAAATGAGTGAAAATTGGAGTTGAGATCGGAAGTTAGGGTCCGCTGAATGGATCGAAGTCACGATAGCTCAAGTGGTAGAGCAGGAGCGTATGAAGCCGAAGGTTGTGGGTTCGAATCCCGCTCGTGACACTGACATTTTTAAATCAACTAAAAACCTTTAATTTAAACCTATTTGTAATCTTGGATGTCACAAAAGAAAGTTAAAAACCAAATCGGAAATAACTTAATCTTAAATAAGAATGTTATGAGATAGTTAAAGCTTCGAACCTATAACCTACAGTGTGTCAAATAAGAATCGGCCCTAGCCACTCACCTATGATGGAATATTTATTATAAAATTCATACTAATAATATTTTTTTTTTAAATGAAGCGTTTTCTAGATTTTGTTTAATTTTACCGGGTTAAAATTACTTCACCAAACAGACCTTGGAGTCAGTATGTTTTTGCGGTGAAGAAAAACCGCAACATGAAACTAAAAATAAAGGAGTATTTCGTTATATTTCAACCTGTCAAATAAACTGTGGACTCAAGCCAGCCGCAGGAGTCAAACCTCTGTTTTATTAAACGAAAAATTTTCCGTTTTATTTCATTGGAGTGTAATTTATTGTCGTTCTCCAGCTACCGGTCCCGTCCGCACTCCAAACCAGGAGGGGCCGGTACAAAAAGATCGCCACCGACGGCCGATAAATCCTGGCCACCTTATTGTTTTCCTTTTTATGAGACAATCCACCATTCCCTAGAAGTCCAATTTGTATTAAAAAAGACGACAGGGGAGTGGTCGCGGAAATCCAGCTCGAACCCCTTTTGTATCCGGCCTTCGGCTACATTGCACGCCAGGTTGGCTGAAAAAACTTGAAAAAGGGTACGATCAGATTATTTTTCATAGAGGGCTGATCGTGCGATTAAAACAGTTCATTGATTAGCTGAGTTCTGTTGCTTGTAATTTCCTACAACTGGGTCGCAGAGCAGGGGCGAAGAAAGAGATTAAAAAAGTAACAACCCTTTTTAATCCATGCCATTGTTACGTATTTCCCGTATGTAACTTAAGAAACGAATAAATTTCAAAATTTAAATTGTTTGTCGATCTCTCAGCCACATTATCTCTCTAAATATCTTTCTACTTTAACTTCTTTTTTGTTGGAACTATTGATCTGGTTTTAGAATCTGCTATTTTTTTTATTTTCTTTTTCCCCTTTGTCTTGGCATTATCGTTCCTTGTCTGTGCCTTTTGAAACCCAAATATCTACAAGGTAAACGAAACCATTTTGTTATAATTAAATTCGTTTTCTTATATTGCTTATCTTTGGGCCTTAGCCTAATGCGAGGCGAAGGCAAAGAGTGTTTAGCACTGCATGGAGGCCCTGACGTAATTCAGCGACACTAATGATGACCCTAGATTGGGTCCCTGGACATTCGGGAAAAGGTTGACATGTCGGCAAAAAATGAAGCCATACATACATGAAAGATACATCTTAATTTGGATCTTTAATGAACGCAAAACCTGGTGAAACAATACCGCAAAAGAGATTCCCAGAAGCCTATCCGCAAAACTTACAAAAGAATTACTGGAAGGCAACCACAACCGAACCAGGATAGGGCATTCATTTCCCTCATACTTGGTCATCTTAAGAAGGACTGAGGGTCTTTGAGGTCTGCACCTGGCCTATTTGGCCTTATCGGACGTTTTGATTCTCAAGATGCTAGCTGACGCACCTTCACGTACGCCAGAATGGTGTTACTGCATGTTACTGTTACCTGCAGCATTGGTATAGAGGCTGCTCAGGCCTGAAGGACCAAGTCAACCTCGCTCCCCACTTGGCCATTCCGAGAGGTCGGGTCTGCAGTAAGGATCAGACCGTATGCTGCGAGCAAAGGGCTACCTAAACCGAATTACATTAGCTCGGTCTCACGCTCACTCCCTAGATAAAGAAGGCTTTCTCCCAGAGTATTGGGAAAGCGTCGAAACTTCCGGATTCGCTCCAGCCGCTGTTTTGTTTAAGCCGCAGTTAATATCTAACCACCCCCTTAGACGAACACCGCCTGCGGTAAAACCTCCCGTCGAGCTCAGCCTACACCTGACATGCGCATCCGAGGGACGCCATAGGCTCACGCCTAGGTGGTCCGATCCTTGCTTCCCCAAGATTCCTGACAGGGTACTGCCACTAAAGCACATTGCAGACACTTCCAGGAAGAGGAGGAGACCGCAGAACACATTTTATGTTTCTATGTAGATCTACGTATGTGCAGGTTTTGCAACTAGGAGAAGAAAAACCACAAGCAAGATCCTACTTGAAAGAACCGCTGGCAAAGCTGTGGAGGTTGGTTAATAATCTGAAGCTGGACAGTGAGTTATAAATAACAGTGGAGGGCAATAGATCAATGCAAGGTCGAGGTGCAGTAAACCACCTCTTTTATCCCTATCCCTATATTACGTTTTATTCCCTAATACTATCCTACCTATTTGCCAATGTTGTCATCTTAATTTAATCTATTAATTTTAAACTAAAACCGTTATTGCAAGTTACTAAATGAATAATTGAATAATGTGTAAGAATGCAAGAGGACAATCGATAGTAAGTTGGTGGATATTTGTTGGGGATACAATATGGAATTCAATAACATTCTTAGTGACCACAATAAATTTCTTCTAACGTGATATAAACATATTTTATGGTAGGGGTTGAAATAGTGGAATACCATCACCCCTCGTATGTGTTTAAAAAGGGAATCTTCGAAACGAGAAGGCAATAACGCGTGGAAACCCCTTGAGGGTTATCGAGAAGTGACTGGCGGTTCAATTTAAATTTCGTGTCGTGCCCCAACCCCCATCGGGGAGTGGGGCATCCCCGGAGGACGCAGGCCACCCCTTTCCTTCTAATTATAAAAATTGTGGAATCAAGTGTCGGAACGTGACTTTATTAAAGCGTCGACCGGGGCGGCGCCGTGACAGCTGTCAAACCCGGTCAAAAAATGTTAACCGAGGGGGTGAGAATTGCGGGGGGGTTGACAAGATGAGTGGTGTGGCCTGCTGGCTAATACGACGGCCTCAGCAACCCGCAACACCCCCGTGACGAACTAGACGTCACATTTCCAACGGGAACCCCTGACGCCTCCTCGTCCCTTTTCGAGCGGAAAAAATTCCCCTTTAAACGCCCAGCCGTCTATGAAATCATTCTTGAAAACATTTGGCTAACAACCGGCCCTACTTTTGTGTAAAGATTCAAAAAATCTGAGGCCTTCGTGGAGTCTTCTCATCCTCCATTGTGTACTGAGAAAGTGGTTCTTCGTCTTCTTTCTCTCAGTCAAGACCTAACTTTATTCATGCCATCGTTCTTTTTTTTTCTTTGTTTTCAACACATTGCAAGAAAAACCACAAGAAAATTACTTTTTTTGGGAAGATATTTCACTTACCGCCTTGATATGTTCGAAAAATTAACATGGAAAATGGTCATACTGAACCAGACCATAGTCCAAAATAGTAGCTATCTACCTGTACATTACTAAATAATGCCATCTAAAAAAGGGAGAATGATTAACCCTACTGCATAGGATGTACTAGTATTGAGTAGTCCCTATTTTTTAGTTTAGTTATGTATTTTTAATTTGCCCCTACGTGCGAAAATTATCTGCATGAGAGAGCATTGATTTACTCCCAAACTAACATCACATTTCAGGGGCACTGAGAACAACCCGTCTAAATGCACTAGAAACTCTGCTAAACCTCCTTCCACGTGAAACATTTTTATAAGGAGAGGCTAAACAAAGCCCATTTAGACTGCAAAAACTGTCAAATTGGATAGGAACGAAACAATTCGAAATGGGGACTGACTATATAATCCTGGAAACATTCTTTACGATAACCTATAAGTCATAAAAATCTCAACGGACTATAAAGGTGAGGAAGAACACAGGAGAGAAACAGATACAATAATATATTATACAGACCGTTCCGAATCAACGAAGTAACCGGATCGGGCATCTTCTGGGCAAACCGAAAACAGAGGACAACAGTTCGGACTTTCAAGCTGAAATACATGCAATGCTCGTGCTCTGGAAAATCTTTAAAAAAGTTACTCTGGTAAAAAAATCCTCTTAAGATCTGACAGCCAAGCAGCAATACCAAATCTCCTAAACCTAAACACAACGACCTGATCTTGGGTCGCAGGGCACAGGAGAATTTTGGATAATGAGAAAGCAGGTACACTGGCCTGGGGAGAATCTGCAAGATCATACATATGTCCCAAACCTATACATGGGAAAACAAAAACAAATATAGAATCCTCCATCGCAGATTGGATCCAAACAAAACAAAAGGAGAAATGGATAAACGCAAGGGGCAACAGGCACAGAAGACATACGCTAAAACGCGTGTAGAGCGCCAGACTCGGAGGAGTGGTAGGACTACTAACCGGTCACTGGCAACATCAGCGGATTAAGTAATGAGGAGTAGGACACGGCCGCCCATATGATCTTCGAATGCGAAGCAACACTCAATAGAGATTTAATCTAACCTACGAAAAAACGTACGGGAAAGACTTAGGGAAATTGCTGCAGCAACGGTCAATGACCTGATCTAAAACGAATGATTGAGTTTATTGACTGAACTAAGGAACTAGGAAGGTACAATTAGCCAGAAGGCTGTAGTGGCTGGGGAATACAAATCTCGCTTCCTAGTGTCCTTTTCCTCCATACCGTACCTAATTTGGGCAGCGATGATCTCAAATGGAAATTATGCAATGAGGAGCCAATCATGTCATCTTCGAACGCAAAGCAAACAGATCAACAGAGATTTAACCTAATCTACGAAAAAACGTACGGGAACGATTTAGGGAAATTGCAGAAGCAACATTCAATGACCTGACACTTCTAAGAAAAATGGTTGAATCTATTGCACTGGACTAAAAAGGAAATAGGAAGGTACAATAAGCCAGAAAGCTACAGTGCCTGGTGAGCCCAAAATCGTGTAAACCTTTTTAAGTTTAAAAAATGCTATTCCATTACTCTACCAATAATTCCTTAAACACTCAATTGGTGCAGGAGTAAATAAATGGTAGGGGCGTGGGTGGCCGCAACGGTTTAGGCGTTGACACGGCGCTCATCACTGTAAGGTAAAGTTCCCGGGTTCGAATCCAGCTGCCATACTTACAAGCGGTTTTTTTTCAAAAACACCGGAACACCGAGGGTTGATATAACCTCTGCTTTTGAAAACTCTTGTAAAATAAAAGAAAAAAGTAAATAAATATTTTTTTAGTTTTGATGTGTCGAGTAAGTGAAAATATACTTGTTGAACTTGAAATTAAGTAGTGCTGAACTGAAAATAGATGACTCGCAAAAAAAGGCTCAGCTTTGATATTTGAAGCAAAAATGTGGATCCACAAACATTTCAGGGAACTATTTGATTGTTGTCATTGCCCGATAAGAAGGGGCGAAATAATAGAGAAAAACGTTTTGAGAGAAAATGGAAGAGCGTCATGTACAGATGGTGAAAGTAGAAGTAGAAGAAATTGAAAAAGATAGGGAAGTTTTTGGTCTTTGATTTCTTTTGTTGCTACGTTACTTTGTGTTTTATGTACACTTGAGTTTGATCTTGTTGTTACATTAATTGAAAGTTTATTTTTTTGTACTTGATTTTGTTCTTATTGGAATCGTCGCCTGGGAATTCTCATACAATAGGATGCTCTTGAAAAAAAATTGACCAACATGGTACGTGATCACATCGGATCAAATTTGATCGGCAACAATTTAAAAAACTCAGCCCCTCCGGACCAGTTCCTTTCTTTATCAAAGGGCGTTTTCTCCTTGGACTCGACAAAGAACGCCGACCTATTCTCAGCCGATGTCGTTTTTTAATTATGGATTTTTGCATTTCTAGACGGTCCGCCCGTTTGACAGGGAATCGCATTTACATTTTGCCGTAAGGGAGAGGGTGGATATGGGAAAGGGGGATGAAATAAGATGTCAGCGAGATTTCACCGCTGCGCACACACATACCAAAAGATGTTCGACTATTTCTAAATAACGGTATAAAGAAAGAATCGTTAATACTGAAAGTAGGTCCAAAATGAAATGTGAGTTCATGGAAAATTATAAAGCAGAAAGAGAGAGAGAGAGAGAGAGAGAGAGAGAGAGAGAGAGAATACTTTATTCTGGGACTAAGTCCCCCTAAGAAAAACAATAAACTTACAAAACTTTACAAACCTGTCACTCAAAATGAACCTAATGAAAGGTTTGACGTTCACATAAAGTAAAATAAGTTGAACTAAATTACATAACATAAAAAATAGAAATAATAGTAGCAATAAAAGGAATTTTTGGAAAAGTTGTAATAACTAAGAATTTTCTTCAATAAATCTAATAAATAAATTTGATCAATTTCAAATTAGCAAAGCAAATTGGAAATTTAAAATCATTGAAAACCACATGTCGAGCAATAAATTTTAGATAAATATATTTTTGTGGTACATTGTTTACACCCCATAAACACACTTAACAAAAGGCACAATAAAAATCATCACGATTAAATGTTTAATGGCATCGATTTTATAACTATGTTATTTATACTTGGATTTGAAGCTTTGATATTTTAAAAAAATTAACAAATATGAAGTTAACAACATTTTTTGCATTTGAAAAAGTTGGCTTATTGAAGTTAAATATTTTATATTATACGTATTGAATGTTTTTCTTTTTGGGTCAAGCTTGAGAAACGTGAGTATAGATAAAGAGCAAAAAGAGAGACAAGGTGATAAGATATGTTTTGTTTGGGGGTTTGCAAGGTGTATAGGGCGGCCAAGGTGTATACAGAGTGGTGTATAAGGGTTGCCCAAGGAGGGGTAGAATCAATACACGAGAGGGCGACTACAGAATGCTAAACACCCCTCCTCTCGCCCTAAACACCACAACAATCCGCAAAACATAACAGGATCAAACCTTCTTCCACAATTAGACCGTCTCCGCCGGCCCGGGTGGAAAACCGGCCGGCCCAGGGGCCGGGTTTCGTATATTCGGAACCATCAGTAAAACTCCCGCTGTACACGGTTTTATTGGCTTTTAAACTTTTGGACGCGGCAGGGATCTAATTTGGAATCTGGGGAAGTTTTGATGTCGCCCAACTCGGCGGAACATCCCGCGAGGGACGCCCGGTTCAACGACGCAATCAACGTTGATTTTGTTGTTTTTCAACTTGTTTTCACACTACAATCTTTTCAACGTCCCGATAAATATTCCAATGATTTTTTTTTTTTTAAATAACGTATTATGCACGTATCGTTCATAAAACACTTTTTTTAAAAAGTCCAACAAACTCGTCCTTTGCTATGTAATAAGCACGACCAATTTATTTAATATGTCTACTTGAAAGTAATAAAAAAACTAAACTATTATAGTTATAGTTTTCATTTATTATAGTTATATATGTGTGGAGATTAGTGACCGTTAATCGATGATTATTCAGAAATCGTGAGATGCGGTCTGGTGTGATGTAGGTTTCAGAAAAACATTTTCTTTATCGTGCCAACGTTTCGATCTTTATTGAGATCATCTTCAGGGCTCAAAGTGTTGGTCTTCTGTGTGACTGTGTCCTTCTTGCGTGTCGAGCGCACTCTCAATTCAGAACACAAACACGTTGAGCTCTGAAGATGATTTGGACCAAATATTGTTAAAATATGTTTTAAATTTGTTTTATATGATTTAACTAATCAATTGTTATTTATGTTTCAGGCTTTTCCCCATCTGTTAGGACGTCGAAAACGAGGTAAGCAGACGTTGTTGAAAATCAGAAGAAAAAATGCCTCCGTACGTGTTTTGCAAGTCTCCTCACCATATTGCATATAGGCCTGGACATTGGTTGTATATGGGCAAAGGTATGGCAGGCGGTTATAGCCTTAAAAGGCTCGACGGGATGACAGCGATAAAAACCTGCGCCGGCAATTTTACCGAGTGATCGGGACATCTGCAATGACACTTCGGATGAGCTTTGATCCCGGATAGTTCTATTAGGGAGGTTAGTCGTTTTTTCCTCCTTACTGCCAACAAATTGTGAAGGTTATATCAAAATCTGAATCCTACAAGTCTTGTCTTTTCTTGAAAAAAAAAGTAAAATAATGTAATACATAGTTAAATAGATAAATTAATAGAGAAAATAGATCAACAGTTTAGATAAAAATATAGTGAGAGAGAGAGAGAGCAAGAGAGAGAGAGAGAAGTGAAAATACGCACAAGGAAATTGAAATCAAAAAGGGCAGGAAAAGAAGAGGGATTGTAAAGAAGAGAGAATAGCTTAAGAAAAATGTAAGCAGATAGATAGTCAGACAGATAGATAGAGACTGAATGTAGCTGGAGAGATAAAAAGTGAGATAGATAGATAGATAGACAGATAGATAGAGAGAGAGGAGAGAGAGAGAGAGAGAGAGAGAGAGCGAGAGAGAGAGAAAAGGGAAATTAATTAGATAAAAAAGAAGATCAACGGAGAAAAACATAGTACCACACTGTGAATATGGTGAGAAACCGCCAGATCAAAATTATTAAAAAGGTCAAAATATGTTTTCTTGTATCAATCGGCAATCATTTAACAAATCTAATTGACAGGAGGTAAAAGCACAAATGGACAGACTAAGTTATTATAAAAACCAAGCGTATTAACAATTATTATTTTTTTTAGTTCTTAAACGCAAAAGTGTACAAAAGTCATGACTGCGCAAGAAAAACACTCACTGTTTTTGTATCATGTTTCCAAAACATTTCGTACATGCATAAATTATTCAATTTATATAGTTTGGTAAAGTGTACTTTATAGGGCATGCTCACCCAGCGGCCGTTGATCAGGATGTACTGGTAGAGGGAAAACAAATTACACAAAAAAGTCATGAAAATAAAAATTGAACGAACAGAATCACATGGGCGTTGAATGAAGGTCAAAGGGAAGCATGAAAGTTTTTCAAATACTATTAAACATCGCGATATTAATTGAAATACCGCGGAAATTCTGACACGAACCTTCAACAAACGGAAGACTAGATTTCACTCAATCGCCGGTTGTTGACAGCGTAAAGTAAAAGGAAACATCGACTAGGTATTAACTATTCCGACAGCAGCCCCTGCCGACGTTCGGACGTACTTAAGCAACTCGACGATTTTTCATCATTTTGACACCGAGGGGCTGAAAAACAAGGGGGCGGAAGGATGGCCGGAGCTTTTGGGAGAAATTGACTGAGACAAATGCGTTTTCGGATCGGCCGAATGACTCATAACAGCGACTCCGGATCCAATGGCGGCACGTGACTTAAATAGACGTACTCGCTTGGTAAAACGAGATCGAAACGAATTTGCCAAAATTTTAGGGAAAAAATGGACACTCTGGATCAGGATGTGGTCTTGAAGAAAAATCAAATTCACTTGTTACAGTCAGTTTTCGACCTATTCAATTATCATCAGGCCCTGTATTAATTTCACATTGTGAATTTGATCAATTGATTTGACAGTCATTAAGACTATAGAGGCCTTAGAAAACAGCTAAAATATGCTTACAAATTGACAATTTTTTTTAAAGGTGAAACAATTTCCTTGAAGACCGACACAATCCTAACATTGCCAAGGATCCTTATCCCGAATGTTCTCAAACACCTTTTTAAAAATAAGACCTTCACATTGAACTTAACTTTATATTTCTCTATTGTTTCTCGTAGTACATTGGAACAAACTTAACTCCATCAGGGCTTTGTTCCAATGTAGGGATTCGAACCCACAACCTTTGACTGACGATCGAAGTCCCGATAGCTCAAGTGGTCTGAGCAGCGGCGGTATGGGCCAAATGTCGCGGATTCGAATCCCACTCGTGACGCTAAATTTTTCATCACAATCAAGACTTTACATAAAAAGAATAATGCATTGAAATAAGTAATTTGTTCAATTAGACTACTAAACATAAATGCGTTGATATTGAAAACATTATTTATTTTAAATCAGCTGTTATTTCTTTGATTTTCATCATTCAGGTTAATTATTATAAAACTGATTTTTTAAGGTGCATCCCCATGAGGGTTGCTGGTAGAAGCTAGGCGACGCCGGCCGAACAAAGCAATTTGAAAACTTCACCAGTCGTCAACTTTTGCCAATTCAACTTTTCACCGTCTCTTGCAATTTTCACGTACCATTGCGCCCATCGCTGTCGGAATGTGTGGTTGCGGAGAACCGGGACACGGCCTCATCACGGCGCCCCCTTACAAGGCAATATCACCGAGACAAGGGAACCGCAACACGGCCCAATACCTACCCCCTCACACGTGTTATTATTAAATACAAACACGGCGGGTTGTGCCCTTCCGAGTGGTGTTATTTAATACAATTTGATCCATTATTTCAGCCCCCGGGAGTGCCGCAAGAAGCTAGCTCATATCAAATGACAATTGATATAGCATTACATTCCTTCTCTTGTTTTCCCACCCTCCATATTTCCCACTTCATCTTTGCATTGCGGACAAAATATATAATTTTTTCTCCATCCCTCTTGTTTTAACATACGATCCTCGTTTATTTTATAAATTTTTCTTTTATGGCGCTTTTTATAAGAGGTCATATATACTTGGCCTACTATATATATATATATATATATATATGTATATATATATAAATATACGTTATATATGTTCTACTACAATTACACTATAGTTTTTCGTTAATAAATCTAAATGTTTTTTGTACATATTCGTACAACTTACTTTTATTCGTCATCTTTCATCACTGCACAGTTCATTTAATTTTTTCCCCCGAGAAATATTTTTTAGATTCAGATTTAAATTTTTACACTAAATTTCTTTAATTGTTTATCTGTGTGAGCGTTATATTTAAATAGTTTAAGTCTCAATATATTTTAGGAATTTTTTCAATGAGGGTTCGCAACACCAGAGGGGATTAGAGTGCTGGTATTTTTGAAAAAAAAAGCCCATTTGTAAGTATGACGGGTTCGAATGCAGGGCCGCTGGATTCGAACCCGGGACCTTTACCTTACAGTGATGAGCGCCGTGTCAACGCCAAAACCGTTGCGGCCACCCACGCCCCTACCATTTATTTACTCCTGCACCGAGTGTTTAAGGAATTATTAGTATGGTAATGGAATACCGTTTTTTAAACTTAAAAAAGTTTACACGGTTTTGGGCTCCCCAAAGACTAAAGGCCACCGACGCCCCTTTTAGGGATTGTTATTTCTGTCCACCTACAGACTTTTAAAGAAGTATGTTAGACAAGTAATTTAAAATTTTACCATTACCTCATGATTTTTTAAATATCATTTTCAAGCGTTATTGTAATTTCTAATTATCATTTCTAGAAAGTTTATTTCATTGTTATTTTCTTTCACAAGTGGATTGTGTACTTTTACGTTTTATGATTATTTGGAGGTCATGAGAAGCCTGTACGACAGAAGGTAGTCATGTAGTTTTTAAAAAATTTCCCTTTATCGTCGCCAACGTTTCGATCTTTATTAAAATCATCTTCAGGGACTGGGATTTATAGACATACTTTAAATTTTACATATACCTGTAGGACGTGAAAAAAAGTATGAAATTATAAAGTGCTAGGAAATTTTAAAGTAAAAAAATGAATTTACACAATGCTAGAAAATGTTAGATTAAAAAAATGAATTTATACAACGCCAGAAAATTTAAGGTTTAAAAAATGTATACAATGCTAGCAAAATTTTTAGATACAATCGAAGTATTTCTTTTCCGTGTAGATGTGTCATTCATGTCATCACAGGCACTGAAGATGATTTCAATAAAGATTGACACATTGGCTCGATAAAGGAAACTTTTTTCTAAAACTACCCCACCGTATCACTAGACCGCATCCCACGATATCCCGATAATTATCGTATAACGGTCACTAATCTCTACACAAAATAAAAATTATTATATACAGTTTAAATTACTATAATTCATCTTCTTAATCTCACTCTTTCACTCTCTTCTAATTAAAAGTTAATTTTCGCACCAAATTTTAGAAATGTACATTCAGTGACACAGTATAATAATAAAGTGTGTTGTTTAGTGACGGTTAGCCAATGATGATGACTCAATGTTCGCATTGAGATCTACACGGAAAAAGAAAACTTTGAACTCTGAATATGATCACAATGACGACCGAAACGTTGCTCTTCGACCTTCAAACAATCATTAAGTAACGACCCTAACACTTTGTACTTAATGTTGAACTTTTTAAATTATTCGTCTATACTAATGTAGCCAATGACAGTACTAAATCGTCTAAATACTTAAAATTAAAAAAAATAGACGTATTTTCCAACCAGAATTCATCTAAAATTTCGTTTATTAGCAACCTACTTAAATTCCCTGACAAAAACGCACGCATAGTTTGTCAATCTAGTTATCTATAAAATCTATCATTCAAATAGATGCATTTGTTATTTTTGAATGTTTAATAGCTCTTTACTTGTTAAGAAAGAATATTGTTCAATTTGATGAATTTTTACTATTTGTGAGTATTATTTGTATTTTTTGTCGGTTGTGTTTCTTTGTTATTTTTATTTCTTTTACATTAAACTAAACTAAAGCGAAATTTTCAGGAATTTCAATATTTTACAGTTTCTTTTCAAGAAAAATGCTTTTAATGTAAAATGTATATTTCCCGACCTATTGTTTTCAAATACTGACGTTTTATTATCAACCAAAAAAGTTATTTGAAGTTCGATTAATTATTCTTTTTATTTGTAGTCTTGGTTGAGATGAAAAAGTTAGTGTCAAAACAGGAAGTCGAATCGACGACCTTCAGTTAGGATAGAAATAAAAGAATAATTAAATGAAATAATTAATATGGTCGATTATGATATGTAAACATATATGACTTATATCTGGTGGTAATTTTGAAGTATCGAACTAACGGAAAGCGATTCCTTTTGAAAACTTAAATATCTAATGGAATCCCGGTTGCTATGTTTCAGAAATGCTGGGCCAGGTCTAATTTTTAGGAAAGCAATTAAAAGTTATGTATATATTTCAAAGCCAGACGAGACAGATTCTATTTACTCAGCTATGCCCGGCATTCCTAATCTCCCTGCAAGATTTTATTTTTATTTTTTTTTATTCCTTTTTGTATTTTTTTTTCTAAACGAGGAGACCCGGTGGGGTTGAAGGCGGGGCCAATTAATAGTCAGGGCCTCGGTCCCTGGGGTCGTCCTATCAATTATAGCGCCTCCGCACTCAAAATTCCGATTAAAAATTCAGGCTAACGCATTAGCTCTTTCTCCCTCCCGCCCCACGTCCAGGGTGTTTCCCGGGGGATCGGATCCTCCCCGGGGGATTTAACTCACTTAAAGCTCCGCACCAATTGTCGCGCCTCGGATCGGCAAAAATTCCGATCGATCAGGTGCCCCGTATGTGGCCGAGGCGTCTCGCTTTATCAAGAGAGACATATCGTTGCGCTGATCACAGAAGTGTACGCGTAATTACGGACGTTGGAAACAGTTTATGCTGTAAAATCTTCACTAGTAAATTGGATCATTCCCGAGCATTTCATTTAATCTGTATGTCCACGTCCTCACCAGTGGTGGATTTGTGGAATTCTTGTTCAGTCAGGCCGATATTATATATTTGTGAAAGGTGAAACGAGTCGACCAAAGTACGTACACGTTCATCATTCTGCTAGCTTCCAGAAAATATTTAATAATCCACTTTTTACATCATATTTGAAGATAAAGCCGTAAATCCTTTACCCTGAGATACAAATGAACCTCTTACAAAGATATACCTATAGAATAATATTGTCATCATGTAAATAAGCATGTTTATAACAGTTAAAAAGAGCTGGAAACTAAGGTTAGAATAAGGAAAATACAATGATGAATAACAAGGTAAATAGAGAGGTGCTGGTTAAAGAAAGCGAAGGAAAAAACTTAAGTACCTAGCAGAAAGCAACAGTGCAAAAATATAATAGGAAAGGTTCTGCGAAAAAAGGAAAAATTGGACGAGTGGTCAGGTCAATATAGAAATACTCGGGGTAATCAATTTTGCAAAATAGTACAATAGAGGTGAACTGACAGGGCGTATAGAAGATGTTTTCAATTAATTTGAAAAATGTACGTAAGGTAAAAATGGATAGTTAGATAAATAATAAGGAAATAGCAGGTAGTGACAACCATCAAATAAATATAAAGAGGGAGGAAAAAAAGAGAGATTTGGAGAAAAAAAATAATATGGTGAATATTAGAGATAGTGTCAAACGTAGGTATAGATATAAAATGAAAGATCCATAGTTAGAGAGAGAGGGTGTGGGAAGAAGGGAGGGAAGGAGAGAGAGAAAGAGAGAGTGGAGATGGAGGGAGAAAAAAATAAAATGTTGAAGATGAGAGAAAGTGAAAAATGTAGGGATGGGCAGATAAATTGATAGACACAAAGATAGATAAAGAAAAAGAGAAAGATAGATAGATAAAGAGAGAGATAGAGAGAAAAAAGTGAGAGGTAGAGAGTGAGAGAGAGAGGGAGCAAAAGAAAAAGAGAGCCATAGAAGGAAGATGTAATGTTTAATATGAAAAAGAAAAAAAATATTTAGAAATATAAATGGATAGATAAATAGATGTATACTGATAGATGAACAGAGGAAAAAAAGATAATACGTGAAATTGTGAGAGAGATAAATTAGTTAAAAAGAAAATGTGAAAGTGAGAGAAAGAGAGAGAGGGGGGGAAGAGAATAAAACAATATAATGACTAGGTAGCGAGAGAGACAAGAGAGTGAAGGAGATAAAATAAAATTTTAAAGATGAGAAATAATGAAAATGGTAGGGATAAATAGATAAATTGATAGATGGAAAGATAGATATAGCAATAGAGAAAGAGGGGGAGCAATAGTGTACGAGAGTGATAGAATGAGAGAGAAGAGTGGCAATGCGAATCAACATCGACTGTTTTTCAGGAGGTATCGTACACAAATGGGGAGATAGGCTAAAGAGGACGCATAGGACGCAAAATACATATGTATGCAAATTTGTTATTGTTAGAAAATATCTTGTCAAATAAATAATAATAATATTAAAAAAAGGTAGAAAGATATATAGAGCAATAGAGAAAGAGGGGAGCAAGAGTGATAGAGAATGATAGAGTGAGAGAGAGAGAGAGAGAGAGGGAGAGAGAGAGAGAGAGAGAGAGAGAGAGAGAGAGAGAGAGAGGAGTGGCAATGTGAATGACGAAACATGATGCAAATATCGACTAATCGACTGCGATAAACATAATTATAGAGGTGAGAAATCCACGACCATAAAACAAAAAACTTAGCCAACTTTAAAAAACTGGGAAACGTTTTTATGGCTTGATCTATTTAATTATTGTGCTGTATAACGCGTTCATCTTTAACTACCAAGTTAAATCATTTATTAATGAATAGCGTAAATACCATACACGATTGCAGGCATCATAGACAAGAGAAATAGTGGCGCCTGCAGGTGATGAACGTGTAAGAAATTTTTTTTATACCATCTTCCATTATCCTGGTATATCCTCGCTCACTTCTCCTGACTTTGATCTGTGTTTACAATTAGTTTGTTAATTAGTCATGTGTATAGTTTAATTAATTTCATTGTTAAATTAATACAGAAATTATCACTGAACAGTTGATATGACGAAACGCTTGGTGGGATAACGAATTATGTAACATTTTTGTTTATGGTAAGTTTCTGTAAGTTGGATATATGATATTACTTTGAAATCGCAAGGAGTTGGAGGTGCACTTAAAAACAAATTCCCCCGGTCCTTAAATCAATTATATAAATTGGAGGAGGTGTTTGAAACGCCGTAATGAGTAATATTAACGAGTAGTGAAGGGATGAAAGATGCCCTTTCGAGGGAGGGGGTGTTAAAACATTTATACTTTACTTGTAGAGCACGGTGCTCTAAAACCGAAACGGCACGAGTTCATCGCTTATCTGAAATGAGATCTGGCTCACACCCGGGCTAATGCGAATAGGGGATTATCAGTCTTCTGGATCATCCGAGGGGTGAAAATTTAAAACGGGCCCTGCCTTTAGGGAGGCGTTGGATTAGTGCGTTAGTCTAACTCGCCGCAAAGGCCCCTCGGCCTCCATCTCCCTCTGATGTACGAAATTTCATTTCGGGCCTCCTCTGCTTTTTAACGCCCCCTCTGTGAAGGGGCTTGGGGGCGCGGGGGCCATCTGCCCTGATTAGCTGGATCCCTTTGAAGTGGCCCAAGGCTCGTTAACCACCAATATGCAAAGTGTCCGACCCGGCATTGCCTAGATTGCCTCGTAATAGACTTGACAGAGGTGTCAATCCTCTTTGCCACGCTCTTCCGCCTTCCACGAACACTTTGAACCCGGTTCCCTTTCTAAAAAACAAATTTACTACTTTATCACGAAACGTAAAAAAACCTCCGATATCAACCTATCAGAATAATCTTAAAAAAAACTATTATTTTTGTTTAAAAAAGGCCAATTATCTCAAAAAACACTTCAAATGAAATAATTGAGTAGCAGTCTAAATTGTGCTGTTTTCAGGCATCATGATAGTACAAGTTTCTTTTCTACGATACCCCAAATCCGACCAAATCATTCCAAATGCGGTACCCACTTAAATAGGATTAAACTGAAAACATCCCCTAATCCCTTGACACGTGATAAGCCGGAAGTATCAAGCACTTTGTTTTATGATGTCCGGAGTGCATTCCCAAATACTCGATCGTCCATGAAAGGGCAACGAGGATCTTTAAGGTCCCAAACTGGCCCATGTCATTACCGGACGTTTTGCCTCTCAAGATGAGGATGACACACCTTAGCTCACGACTTAATGTATGTTACAGCCGCAAGCGTTGGTCTATAAGTCCTCCTGATGTCCGGAGTACGAGAAAGAGGGAAAAATTTTTGTTGTTTACCGATTCTATCAAAAGAGATAAGCAAATTTTTTTCAGTTTGGTGAGTTTTTGGCTGTTGTGTAGGTTTCGTCAAGATTGTATTAGGAAAATTTTAGATTTTGGGAAAGAATGTCTTGCTTGTGGGGTGCCGCATTTGGGGGAGGGTCATTCTGAACGCATTCTCCGGCTGTGGGCGAAGATGTAGACATTTTCAGGACACTTTAATGCTGTGTAAGGTTTTTTTCATGTCCCTGATACGTCAAACAAAGGAATGAGTTTCCTAGAGAGCTTATATGATTAGCTTTACGTATGGACTTCTTCAACAGCTGAGCCCGGCGGTTTGACTCTTGACAATTGACTGGTTGTGGGGCTTGACACACTTGTACTAGGACTAGATACCACAGAATGAAAAAATAATTATACAAACTTGAACTTGGGTATTTTATTTTGTTAAATTTGGCTATTTGAAGTCGAATTGAAAAAAAAATGAATTCCTTAAAAAGCCCCAGTGGTCGGGCCTGTGAAATGAATCCAAATATAATCCAAATGATTTTTTCTATGGGATTGGTAATAGGAGAGATGGCGGGTGTGTAAGAGCGAGAGAAAGATAGGTAGACAGTCTGATAGATTGATAGAGATTAATGGAAAGGAAAGAGAGAAGGAGAGAAGAGAAAGAGAGAGAAAGAGGGAGAGAGATGGTGGGAAAAAAAGAGAAAGATCATGAGACAGCAAGAAAAAAGGCGGGAGAGAGAGAAAACATGGCATGTGTGGATGTGA
>CM077109.1:13410813-13421867 GCA_039619505.1 Cimex hemipterus | reverse complement strand
ATAGATAGATAGATAGAGAAATATTGAAAGTGAGGGAGAGTGAAAGTTCAATTGGGATAGTAAGAAAAATTAAGAAAGGGAATTACTGAGAAATAATTAAAGATACTGAGAATGATTAACAGTGAAATAGAAAGAAAATCATGGGAGGGAAAGAGCGATAGGGAGAAAAATTATTATTTATTTTATTTTATTTTTTTACGAGGGTTCGCAACAGCAGAAGTCATATAAACCCTCAGAGTGCCGGTGATTTTGAAAAAAGCCCATTTGTAAGCATGCAGGACCTCTGGATTCGAACCCGGGACCTTTACCATGCAGTGATGAGCGCCGTCTCAAGGACGAAACCACCGACGCCCCTTTTAGGAATTGTTTTCTGTTATTTCTGTACACCTATATATTATTGTTTATTAGACTTTTAAAGAAGTATGATTAAGGCAAGTAATTTAAAATTTCACTATTAACTCGTGATTTTTTAATAGTGTTTTCAAGTGTTATTTTAATTTCTAATTATCATTTCTATAAAGTTTATTTCATTGTTATTTTCTTTTTCACAAGTGGATTGTGTACTTTTACGTTTTATGAGTATTATGAGGTCGTGAGAAGGGACAAAAATAAAATGCTGAATATGAGAGAAATAAAATATAGAGGATAAGAAAAGATAGAAGATAAGAGTGGTGGAGAGAAAGATAGATTGGAACTAAATGAGCAAGTCGGGAAATTAGCAAGTAAGCGAAAAAAGCTGACAGACGTACAAAAAGCAAAAAATTGAGAAAGATAGAAAAATAAACAGAGAAAGAGAGAGAGAGAGTGATGAAATAATTTACAAAGAAAAAAATAATTGAAATTCGTTTTCCTATTTTAAAAAAACCTTAATATAATTTTGATAAAATAACAACAAATTTCAATAATTACATTCCAAACACCTTAATTTTTTTCGAGACACAAAAACGTAATAGTATAATCTTGGCATCCGTAAATAAATTAGAACTGAGCATATAAATTAAAATGTTTTTAGGATTGTTGTTGATTTCATTTATTGTTATGCTCTTCATACACTAATAATGACTTACGAACCACAGATTTTTAATACAGGCACATAGAAGGACAGTGCACCTTTGCAAAATTGCTAATACCATGCATATTGGGTAAAGTACAAAAGGACTGCAGGTCAAGCCTAAAATTGTCTATTTGTTTATTATAAAAATTCGATCAAACAACTTTAAAGATATTTAATACAAATTAGAATTGTTTTTAATAAAAACAAATTTTTTTTTTGTCAACTTTACTGGGAGGGTCTTTTAAGTTTTAGTGACTTTTTATAAATCAAATCTCATTTAATATGATCCTTATTACAATTTTTTTTATCCTATAATAAATAAATTATATCAATTGATGGTTAATCATTTTGAAATATATGAACCACAAAAGGAAAACAAACTGCATTTAAAACGAACGTAAGTTGCTCAAAATATAGGTTTTTCGCTACATCTTAGTGCCCATTGGCAAACAAACTTGACAACGTTTCTAAAATATATTTTTTTGGTTAAGTATCATCAAAAAAGTTTAATTGAAACGACGATCTTACTTCCATAATCTTTCGAATCGGACTGGTAGGAAAAAGGAAATGAAACGATCATGAGTAAATAACTGTCTTTTTGACAATGGTGAGTTAGGCAAATTCGAAATCACCAACTGTCCTCGTAGTTAATCGAATAATATCAAGTAGGGCTTGTCCTAAATTGATCACCGGACGGTTTTTTTCTCTGGTTCGGAGGTTTACAATTGAAAGGGGACAACGTACGACCCCGTCACCGGTGCCGGCTGTTCCACGGACAGCCCGAGGCTGCGACACTGCCCCCGGGCCACTCGGTTCATCTGTCCGCCCACCAAGGGGTCGGTTAATTGGGGCACTTAACCGATTCGACGTGCTTGATCCAATCTGGCGCGCTTGCACGGTCCGACAAGTGCCACTTCGGGTGAAAAGAACCGGACTGAGAAACCACACGGCGAAATCCCGACATGAACGGAAACGGTAAAACGGTAAAATTAAGCGCTTTTTTTTTAACAGAAAAAATAAAGCATCTTTTGACCGCTTCTTGCATCCCAACTACTCGTCCTACAAGCTCAGAACAAAACGCATCACTGTTTCGTTTCACCTCGTACTCTTTCTCACCTCCACAAGTAAGACTAATTAAGCTTAAAATAGTCCCGGGACTTTGTCAAGCCGCACAAAAGACAAGTGACAATGAACAACACGTGATGCATTCAGGCTAAGCGTCAAACCGTTGAAAAGAATCCTTTTCATAATAGTAAAAAATTAACTGTCGGACCTTCTGTAGTTTGAAGCAGGCAGAATGATTTATTTCTGGGGAATCCTCTCTTTTTTAACACCATTCAAATTCTGTGCAAATCGGTTGAGGTCATTTCGAACGAGTCTAAATTTAAAAAAAAATCATGGAAGGCAACTACATCGATTTGAAAAACATGTAAATATTTAAAATTAGTAGTGTTAGTTGGTCTGCGAGTGGAAAACCAGTAGACGTGATGGATCTTTTCTCTAATAGAAATATATGGTGATTAGTGACCGTCAATCAATAATTATTCAGAAATCGTGAGATGCGGTCTGGAGAGATAAAGTTGTAGGAAAACATTTTCTTTATCTTGCCAACGTTTCGATCTTTATTGAGATCATCTTCAGGGCTCAAAGTGCCTGTCTTCTGTGTAATTGTGTCATTTTTGCGTGTCGTGTTGAGAATGCTCTGAAGATGATCTCAATACAGATCGAAACGTCGCACAATAAAGAAAATGATTTTCTAAAATCTACATCACACCAGACCTCATCTCGCGATTTCTGAATAATTTTCTTTTATGTTATGTTTGCATTTCGCCGCATTCTCATCATCTTTAATTTTAAGTACGACTTATTTGTATTAATAATTTAAATTTATTATTTTTTACGATTATCAAAAATCTACACTGGTGGTCCAACTTTGCCCTCACAAAAAAACTGCAAATATTTACGTTTAGCTCATAACTAAAGAAAAACTTATTCCTGTATATATTTATTTAAGCAATTACTTATGTTCTCTTGATATTCAACTTTTATTCATTTCGAGTTAGGATATAATTAGATATCACACGCACCAATAAAACGCAGAAATTTTAATTCCCTAATATTATATTTTTATTTACCAGCATGCTTATGCTTAACAGTAAAATTTACTAAACGAAGAATATAATTACAAACATGGCAATGTCAGGTGGATTGTTCAACAAACTTTTAAAAGTTCTCTACATGAGTGCGCGAATAATTTTTTTCTCTAAGGTCGGCAACCGCATAGGTTATATCAAGCCTCGGGGTCCAGGTGATTTTGATTACAGTAGTAAGCGCCGTGTCAACGCCTAAACCGTTGCAGCCACCGACGCGCCTTTTTAAGTTAGAGGAACCTTGTTTAACCTGAGCTACATACCCCAAAAATTTCATTCGGACTTGAAATTTACCTAAGCATTATTATATAAAAAAAGTCGGTCGAGTTTAGGTTACAGTTTGAAAATATGTTCCTATCATATTGACATAATAGAGACAAGACGAAACACATTGGAAGACTGGCTCCAATCTTTCCAGATTCCAACCAACGACTTTAAAAATGAAAACTACTATTTTCTTTGTATTAATCGTAAGTCCGTTCTCCCGAAACCCAACGCATTATCTATTTTATGCTTAATTTGCAGCGATGTGTTTTCCATATATGACGATAAATGAGGCGTTGTCTACAAACAGAAAAAAATGTCTGTACAAATGAAATTCTTTATTTTCTAAATATTGACGCAGTACAACCTAAATACAGGTATTTACAGTATGGAATTAATCCAGTACGTCACTAATACATATTATAAATAAAAGAGGACCAAGTATGATACCCTGTGGGACTCCGTGATTGAGAGCTCAAAACAAATCACCCCACTGATTTTTTTATCCGGTGGCGATCCTGCTGATAACCAGCAAAAAACAATAGTAACACCTCCCATGACCAGGATTGTTTATCATGCGAGGTCACCGAAATTGTCATCATGGTCCCGATAGTTTGAGTTTGATTTTGACTATGCAACCAATTATTCTACTCGAGCCCATTTTGTTTAAAGTGAGTTTCTAAACTTAAATTTGTTAGATAAAAATACGCTTTTTTTGGGAAAAATTCAGAAAATCAATTTTACGAGCGTAGGCAACTGACCTTTAATTAGAAATATCCAAATATAGAAGTGTTTTGTTCCGACTAGGCCGTTAAAAATTATTCGAATGGCGCTTAAAAAAATTATTATTATATTTTTTAATTATATATAATCACAGACTGTGCTCATAGCATTCGTGCCAGAGGACCATTCAAAAAGGCTGGAGGTGTTGAGGATATGAATTGTAAAGATGTGTTCCGAGCCTTAATGGGTGTCGGAAGTGATAGCCTGCATAATATTTCGTACCCAATTATATAATATTTTATGTAAAGATATAGATACGTGTAAATTGTCCTGACTAACAAGGAGAGGTGCGGACGTAAGACCACCAATAGACTTTTTTTTTACAATACTAGGACGAAAAATGGTATATAGTTTTCCGATCGTTATTGACTGCCAATGGGACATGGGAACCGAATTAAAAAAGGTTTTTACACATTTTTATGCACATATATCAAGGTTATTATATAACTTTTGATCTGGTTTTGTATTTAAGTTAAGAAAATAATATGAAGGGTTGTGCTAAATGAAAGTAGATAATGAAAATAAATAGACACTGTCAATAAAATTTTTGTTTTGGTTTGCCTTTAAGAACCTTTCAATACTTCTAAAAAGGATTTTTTTTCTCGCATTAAGAACATAGATATTTTTGGGCTGATTCGCTGGGGCAGTTATTTTTCTTCGATTTCGTGGTCCGCATGACGGATTTTAGTTGAGATGAAAACGTCAGAGTGACGAGTGGGATTCGAACCCATGACCTTCCGCTAGATACGCCGCTACCACTTGAGCTATCCGAGTGAATCGAAGTGACGATAGCTCAAGTCTTAGAGTAGCGGTGTGTGGCCGAGGGTCGTGGGTTCGAATCCCAGTCGTGACACAGATTTTTTTAATCTCAACTAAAGTCCTTAATTAATTGCAAATTATGACAACTGTTGGAAACCGGTATTGTTCTACTTTCAGCTTATATCAAAAAGCCTTGGATTTTATGTCGTAATAATGGTTGAAATCCATAACAACATGATAAAAAAGTTATTTTAGACATACTGTTCTTATTTATTTATTGAGGCAACGTTTAGATCCATTACGTGTAACTTATACATTTTATGTATAACTTTATATTTTCAAACCCTGTCAAATGTCCGGTAGATTAGTGGAATAGTTTCAATGTTGTTACTATTTATTTGCGTTATACACAAAAAACCAGACTCATTGCGATAGGAAAATTTTTTAAAAAATTTTGTTCTTTAATTTTTTTCAAAAATTGGTAATCTTAAGTATTTTGTGTTGGCAAGCATGAATTTCAAACTTGTTTCTTCCTAACAAAAATATTTCAGCATTTTTGTTTAGTACCTGCGGTACCCATGCTATAGGCAATTTTGGTTAAGTGACCTGACAGCTTGGCAAAGTAGGTTAAATTATATTTTTAGACAATCGATACAGAATAAGTCCTCTTTTCAATTACACGTTTCGGGACAGAGGCAAGGGAAAGAGTTCAAAAGGACCATCGCAGAACCTAATGGCAGAAATATCAAACTTAGGAAGTATTAAAATTATAATGCCACTACTGCTGATTTTGCACTGCAGAATCCGAACGTGGGCACCTTGAAACCTTTTGTGGCATATCAAATTGCTAAAAAGTCGATCAGATAAGGTCAAGAACAAGTTCTCAGTTCAATGGAGTTATATTATATTCTCAGAACACGGAGAAACTAATGACATGAACTACTGGCATAGGACACAAGGGATGATAGTAGTACTGCCAACTGGACACTGTAGGCTCCAGAGGCATATAACCTAGAGCAGCAGAACAAGCCTACGACGACGATGTCACCGTTAGTGCGCAGGCTTAACTTACTGCTTGCCTGCCTTCCTGGTTGAAATACTAATCCTAGGCCGAGGCCTGGAAGGCTACAAACGGAAACATTTAAAATCTTTTGGGATCTGATAAAATGCCAATTTTGTAATTAGTACTAGAACAGAATGGTGAATGATGAAGTGAGAGTGGTTTTCAATCCTTTTTAAAAAGATAGTTCTTACTCACAGTAAGTTGATTTGCAAAGATCCAGATTTCGATCCATTAGCTGTTCACATTCAACCTGATGATAAGCTAAAGTCTCGAAAGCCAATCGTTGCATATCAACCTGCTGTGAGTAGGAACTATCTTTTTTAAAAAGGGTTTAGTACCAGAACGATAGTAGGGCTGCCAACTAGGCACTGTTGGCACTAGAGGCATATAAATATATATATAGACCTGGAGCAGCTTCTGCTGCCGACAAGCCTATGGCGATGATGTTAGAGCGCAGGCTTAACTTACTGTTTGGTTGAAATTCCTATTCCTACGCCTAGACCTGGATGGATACACGCGGCAACATTTAAAAAAATTTTGGGATCTGATAAAAGGCCAATTTTCTAACAAAAATCTATAGATAATACTGGAGACTGCTCAATAGGGCAATTATTGGTCGACTTGAGCAACGTCGTAAAAAGGTACAACATCTTTTGAACGAATGTTTGCTGATCTTAGATATTAGTAAATCTAAAGAAAATGGGAATAATCCAGGATGGCACATGCAGATTCTGCAAAGAAGCAGAGGAAACACCAACACATCTGCTAACAAACTGCGGAGCGACATTAGCCCGCAGGAGGAAGTGTTTTGGGACGTACAATGTGACCATAGAAGAGCTTCAACCAATAAAACCGGGCCTATTAATCAAATTCCTTGATGAAATAGGACTCACCGATGTGCTTTAAGCAGAGAACGGGGGATACAGTAGCTCTTAAAGGGCGCAGTATACACACCCTGACATATCATTATCATCATAGATATTAGTATTAGAGTGATGGTAGGATTGGCAATTGGGCACTGTAGGCTTCGGATGCATAGATGGACTAGACCTGGAGCAGCTGAAACAAACCTGTGATGATGATGTCCTCTGTTAGTGCGCAAGTCTAAGTTACTGCTTAGCTGCCTTGCAAGTTGAAATTCCTACCCCTAGACCGAGGCCTCAAAGGATACACACAGAAACATATGAAAAACTTTTGGGATCTGATAAAAGGCCAACTTTCTACTAAATTACGCGCGACAGGCCAATCATTGGTCGACCAATAATCGAGTTGATTAGGTCTGCGTAGGGTTGAACGTTTGTTTATCTTAGGAATACAACATATTTTCATCAAGTTTGTTTTTATTGTTGTATTTTAGTTTGTGTGCACTAGGAAACACCTCATGGAAGAAATGGGTATTTTTTCAAATTTTTGACCGTCATATCGTAAAAGTTTAATGTCAAAAGTACAAAAGGCGTTAGAGTTTAATTTCCGGCCAGGCCATAATGCGCGCTTTTTCCCCCTCGGGGCGTATGTCGTTTGAAAGAGAAAATAGCTACGTGTGAGTACAAATATGAGACATCAGAGGCTAATTGGGCCTGATGGCGAGTAGGGCGGCGATATGGGGATCAGACCAGTAAATGACCATCTATTTCTTTTGTGGCTGTGAACAGTTGTGAGCCCAGATGATATATCCTCTGTATCGTCTCCTAATCATATCGTGGGGCGGCGGCGGGAATTAGTCCGTCATATTTCATATCACGCTCTTTCTCTCCCTTTTCCTCCGTCCCAATAACCCCCGTTGTTCGACAATGGGACCTTCGGATCCTTAATAAAGAATTCTCAAGGAGTGACTCTACAGTTGTCCGTTAATGGAAATAGTTCGGGGCCGGAAGGGGTTAATTGTTGGAATTTTTGCCATGGGCACCCTTTCAGCCGGAATGCCTCCGCCATCAATAAGATATCAGTTTTTCCTTTAATCGAACCCCACACGGGACCTGTAATGGCTAAGTCGCTCATCACGAAATACTTGTCTAATTTGAGACGTGATCTATGGGCCCGGCGCGTTTGCATACCGTTGCCGTCCTTCCTCCGGCTGTGAATGGGCTAACGTAATCCATGACATATGAGAAACGGAAATTTATATTCCTCGCCTGTCCAATTATAAGTTTTTTAAGCACTTTAATATAAAAACAAGTCCCTTCAATAATTAGACGTAAATTATATACAGGATACTATTTCGACACTAATTAAGACTTAAGCACGTCGTTACAATTTATAACCTAAACAATATTAACCTGTTTTAACGGGTCCCTTGCACGAATAAGAAAAAGAAATATACATAAAATATATTTTTTAATTCTTCAAACATGGAACATAGTCCAATTTTTAAGTGAATGTTTGTCTTAGGGATATATATATTTAGAAGTTTAACTAAATTTAGGGAATAGTTAGTCTCTTATCATTTCCTCTAATCCATCAACCACTGTTGCCCCGTTCTACCGTTCTAAGCTCAATATCCTCATTGTCATTTATAGCATGTCTAGAAAACTCTTCGTGTATGTATGTACATTAGTTCTAGTAATTGGTATTTTAAGTATCAAATCTGCAGCGTAATGTCAACAATCCTGCAACCATTCCTGTCATGTCCTAAATTTAAAGTTCTGCCGTTTGATTCTGCGAAGATAGTTGTGAACAACTCCGAAACCTCTTTGGAATACAATCTCATTAAACAGAAGATTTATTCTTATTTATATGTGGGTCTATTCTATGAACGCAGAAGGGTTCACGTCTGACATGTGTCATTGTACTTCACATGTAGAAGTTTTAGGCCAGTGCGTTGCTTTTCTGCCCTGTGGGCTTATTAAAAAACGGTGATTTTGTTATTAGCCCTAATGTCTAATAATGTCTGATGGTCATTTTTGCGACAGGGGACCGGATAACATAACCAAATTCTGAGCAGGGAAGACGGCAGATTTTCGATTGTAGACGGATGGAAGAAGGAAATAACAAAAATGAAACCAAAGGACGGAGCGATAAGCCTAGGCTTGGACTATTCCTGGATATTGCTGCTTTATGCAGCAGTAACACCTGATTTAAAATATGGCGGAGTTTTTGGCCAAAAATATTATTTGTGCATGTACTCTTTGTTCGTCCTTAGTGTTTCAACATACGGCTTCTACTTAATTAATTCTTCTGCTATTCCTAAATAGGCAAAATAATTAATTTTTTTTTTGGGGGGGGGGTTGAACTTTTTCTAAATAACCTTGTTTTTGCAGTACAACGTAACTCTATCAGCTTTCCCCCAAATCTTTTGCGCATATGTACCATACTTCATGGAAACCCAATGTATACACCTACAAATAAATGGAACAAAATGTTTCTCAATTTTAAAATCAGGCACAGGAGTGTAAAGTTTTTGACAGATGTGCAGACCCAAAGTTAAAAAAAAAATAAATAAAAATAAAAAAATAATAACAAAAACAGGACCTTTTCATTTTTTCTATATTCAGTACTTTTTGAGAAAATCAGAAAGCATACTAGAAAATTGACATCCTTAATAATTAAATGGTTATTTTAGTGGAGCAAATTGTAGCAATTATTTATACTTTAAGGTAATTTACATAACATTGCAAGATTAGGCCCAAAACTCACGTTAAGAAATACAATTGGTTTTAATCAATTTTTGGTCTGTTATAATATCTCCAGTTATTGCAGCATTAGTGCAAAATAGTACAGTTTAGACCACCAACAAAGGGAAAAGTTAGTTGAACCGATTGCATAAATATGCAAATGTTGACAGGGAAAAGTGTTAATATTTTTTAAATTTTAATAACCATAGGGAGGTGGTGGTGAAGAACGCTTAGGGAAATGTAATTTGAATGCAGATCTGAAGGGGTTGAGAAGGTGCGAGTCCCTTTGGGGCCGAATCTACCTTTGTCTCTGAGGGCTGAGGTCCTTTGTTCGCCCTCGATTCCTTGAAAAACCCTTCTTTTCGCCTGACAATTTTGTTAAAAAATAAAATAAAAAATCGTTTTCTGTAATGCCAAGGAGGTATTTTTGAGGGAAAGGACAGTGGCAATTGGCCGTGTGGTCAGACATAATCCTCGGAGAGTCGATATTTCGCGTTCCCCGCACCCGTTTTCATTCCCCATCGAAGGGTGAAATCTGTATCGGGTTTTTTTCCCTCTTCTCTCTGTTTGCCAATACCTGGCCATATGGGCTTTGATCAGTGGCAGCGGATGGTGGGCGGGGAGGACAAAGGGCCACCACCCCAGGCATATCCGAAGTGATTAGCCTCAGGGGGTGGCATTGTTACTTTTTATTGCCCGCTGCTCCGTCACTATTAAATGCACGTTAGACTGACAGGTCTGTCTCAATAATGAAATCCACTGAAAGTCTGAATGCCAGCTCCTCGTCTTTGGATTAAAATCTCGTTACGCTCATCCCATCTCTCGAAAAAAATTCAAATCAATACTTTTGCAATAATAAATCTTATTTGGTTATCGACTGTTTTTAATTATAACATAAAATGATTTTTATTTTTTCATCTACAACCACTTGGTTTAGAGTTCAAACCACTGCACAAGACAGTAATATATTATTGCCAAATAAAATTGCATGGGCTTTGCCGGGATTCAAACCCAGAACCTCTATCGTGGCTTGCTATTGACTTGTCCGATTGGGACGCCTATCCCCTCTTACCGAATTGTACTAAACATCCAAACGGCTGGGAATTGCAAACGTTGCATTAAAGAAAATAAGCAGTAAATAATGGTACAAAAGGATCAGAAATGGTTTGACATTTCCACCAGTAAAAGAAAAGATCACGACTGAGTTCAATTTGAAACACACAGTATCTAGTCGAGTTTCAAAATTTATATTCACTTTAAAGGGAATCGGTCAAGGTTGCACATGTTTTAATAAAATTTTATATCGTGATACTATCGCAAAAATCATTAGTCACAGGTCACTGTGTTTAATTACCAACAGGCCTGTGGTG
>CM077109.1:13377362-13395813 GCA_039619505.1 Cimex hemipterus | reverse complement strand
GAGAGAGAGAGAGAGAGAGAGGGAGAGAGAGAGAGAGAGGGAGGGAGGAAGGAAAAGTGATAATTATTACTAAGCCTTTAGAAAAATGAAAATGATGAGCCACCACGAAAGCACCAGAAATTCTACATCAGTCAATACAATAATGTCACACAATACATAAATACAGCCTAATGTAAACTAACCTTTAAATTGAACGTTTCTAATGTAAAATGTTAACAACTCTATTATAAACATATTAAGCAATATATTTGCATTGAGAAGAGTTACTATATAAAAAAACGGCATAATTTCCATTTGACTGGAAAAACATTACTCAATACTGAGGCATTTCTAAAACTAATTTCGTTACATATTTTTTTCTTCAACGTGCAGAAGTTTTATTTTAATTTTTTCCTCTCTCACTCTCTCTCCGGGCTTCGGTTCGATTCTTTCATCGAGGGAAGCACCGCAGACATGTTCGGCCCATTAAATCGATCCCCGGCCACACGGCTGTAATTGACCGTAAAAATAACACTGTAGCCCCCTTCGACTTCATTTGCATTTTTACACTACAAGCCCGGGGTCTATTTGTTTTTTATTAAGTCAGCTAAGGCTATTGAAACTCGCCTTATTCGGAGCGTAGTAAGATGTAAGGACGGACTTGAAGATTTACGCGTTCGTAATTATACTCTCGAGTAAATTTATGAAATGGAGCGGCGTTGCATCGTTATTTTATTAATACAATATTTCCCTGATATTGAATTGAAATATATATACAAAATATTATCATACCATCCGAAATAACATGGACAAAAAATAGCCGTTTCGCGAATAACACGCTTCACCATTCAGAAATATGGAAATAACCATTATATAAAATAATATTTTTTCTATTCGCTTTCTGTTATAACTGTATCTATGCAAACGTGCATACAGATTTCCTAAGTCTGCATTTTTAAACATATCAATTATTCATCAGAAATCGTGAGATGCGGTCTGGCGTGATAGGTTTCAGAAAAACGTTTTCTTTATCGGGTCAACGTTTCGATCTTTATTGAGATCATCTTCAGGGCTCGAAGTGTTGTTGAAGACAACAAGAATAATCATCGATTACCAGTAGCTAATCACCACACATATCGATTGTCTGCCGTTCGATTCATATATAAAGAGGGTCAATTTACTTTCTCTTTCGTACAAAGAAAAAACAAACAAAAATATGAATAGTTTGAGGCTGTTATGGAAGTGGTAAGGTTATTTTATTAAAAATCAACCGAGACAATAATGATTCCAGTTCTAAACAAGAAGGATGTCTTCCCTAGGGAGCTGGTCGGTTGAAGAGAATAAATGAATTGAAATAAAAACCCTGCACACTACAAAAAAGATCATCGAGTGCTTGTTCTTTTTGTAAAATTAAACTGTTTATGTGTTAAATTAATTTTATGTCGAATCGTAATTACAAGATTTCAGCTTTGAGGAATTACAAAAAAATTACAGTTTAAACGAAATTTGGCAAAGTCGGGAGGTGAATTACAAAAATAACCTGTAGGGAAAAAATGAACGAGAGAGTGACAAAATAGGAGATAATTAAGAGATAACATGATTTAATGGTAAATTAACAAGAAAATGAGAGACCGCGAGAGAGGGATAAAGAGAGGGAGAGTGTGAGGATGTGTAAATGAGAGCTTTTGAAAAAAGGCAACGATTTTTGATAAAAAGGAATTTTCTAAAAACCTATAAATATTGTTCAATCGTGGTTCGTTCAAAGAGCAAAATGAACGATAAATGAAAAGGGGGATAAATTATATAAGTTTAAAAAAAAATAGTGTAAAGAGTGAAAAACAGCAAGAAAGAGGGGATAATAAAGTAAGTGAAAGAGAAGGAGAGAGAGAGAAAATGAGAGAGAAAGAGAGCATAAGAGACAAATAGAGAGTCCAAAAGGAAGTTTGATAGTATGGGGGTTGAAGAGGAAGTGAACAAAGGAAAAAAGGGAGAAAGCGAAATAGAAAGAAAGATGGAAGACATTAGGACATCATCAAAGAGGTAAATAATACATTCGTAGTTAGACGGTTTGAGAAAAGGGCATTAATTGAAAAAAATTGAGTTGGATTTGGAGAAACCGAAAAGATATAGGAGAAATTGATAAGTGTGAGCTAGTGTGAAACAAAGAAAAATAATGATAGTAAAGAGAAAAGTCTGTGAGGAAGAAGAGAAGGAAACTATGCGTTCGCGTGTGAGAAGTTTAGACTTAATGCTTATTTGAAGCATTGCAAATAAGCAATATATTTGCTAACTAAATTTAGGTTTCATGTCAATAATAAAAGATAAAAAGGATTGTAACGTGTATTTTGTTTGACTAATATGGACGTAAACAATGAACAACTGTAAAAAAATTTAATAAAACGCTTTTCGTCGAGAAGAAAGAACTGACTATATTCATCACAGTTGGTGACGTAAATAAAAAAAAAACATTACATATATTAAGATAAAAAATATAATGTTTTTTTGATGTTTTATTAGGGGTGTATATGCCTAACAGTAAATGAACAAACCGAGATTTGAAAATCTGATGATAATTATTTCTGGAGAAAAGTTGGTAAAGCATGACATCAGATTACGAAACTGCAGGTTTGTCATCAGGCAGACATCTCAGACAAACTCCAAATTTTTTATTCTTAGGTGTCTATACGCTTACAACAAAATTTAATATTTGTTTATGTTTAATTTAATGATTATAGTTAATGGTGATCATAAAAGAACCGAGAGATTCGGTTTGATGTTCATCTCAACTCAGAGAAATCCTCTGAGATTATGCAGATTTCTCGTTTGTAGAGAGGACGACTGTTATAGTGTGCCAAAGAGAAACGGCATAACTACAGAAAAAAATTATGTATTCATAATCGTCACACCGCTTTGCCAGGAGGCGGTAGTGAACGTGAGAACTTTTTGATATATTCAAAGTAAAGGCGAAGTAAAAGTATTGTATGTGGGTGAAAGTGAAGGAGGGCCTTGAGGTGGTGTGTGTTGTGTTAGGGGTCGCCATTGTGATTTGCATAACGGAGAAAGAGAGGGGAGAGGGGTGGCTGTGAAAGGGAAGTGAGAAAGAGCGAGACGGAGCGATTCAGAGAGCGGGGGCGGCTGAAGAATCGATATGAGGGCCATTAGCCATGTTGGGAGCCGCGTCGCCGCCCTGATTCCACCCCCGCCTCCGCGCCAACCACCCCCTCTTCCTTCCTGACGTCATCTTGTAATTAATATATTTCCCAGGTTCGTAAGTTCACGGCCTCGATAGCTTTACGCTCCCAACTTTAAAGCTCATAGATCAGTTCCAAAATATTTTAAGCGTATGTTTAAAAATAATGCAAACCCCCCCCCACTATAAAAGTGATTCAAACAAATTGATAAAACAACGCAGAATAGGACATCAGTAAAGCTTTTCACAGGTCAAAAAAATGTTTTAAAAAACCGTTTTTCAGGTGCATTTGTAATCTAAATTTTTTAGTTCTTTGGCTTAAATTAGCAACTACCAGACAACCAAAAAATAATGCATTTGTAAAGGCGTTTCGCGATTAGAACCTTTGCAAAGATTGCTGTATTAATCAATTTTTAAAAACAGTTATCTCAGATTTCAATATTTTACATTTTTCAACCAACGATATTGTTTTCTCTATGATATAATTGAAATTTCACCAACAACAACAAAACAAAAAAAAATTAATTTAAAAAATTTAATTGTTTAAAAATACCTTACTTTAAAAGTCAACAATTTTTTGTTGGCAAATCACTTCTCTTTATTTACATACAATGTATGAAAGAGAGGTGAAATTTCGAATGAATCCATCTCTCATTGCCTCAAAGAAAACTTAAAAATGTAAAAGTTTAACCAAGTATTTTACAAAATTTTGAGTGAAATTAACTATAAATATTGTTTTAAATTCTTTATTCCTAGACGTTGCAATTTATTAATTCGCTAGACAATTTGTTTAACTATCTTGTTGTTAAACCAACATCCATATATGCTAGTTAACCATAGAAAAACAATTAAAATGCAAGGGAAAATTGCAAAGTGCAAAAAAAACTGAGAATCATAATATTTTAAATGTACCTAACATTTGTCTGCCTGGAAAGTTTTCTATTTTTACTTGCATTAACTAATTGATTTTTGTTTGTTGTTTTTCGTTGGTTTATTTTTGTATTATTTACAATTAAAATTTAAAATCGCTCGGAATAAGTACGCTTGGAAAGAAGTTAAAATAACGGCGTCCTAGTTAGGCAACCAGCACGACCAGTTTGACACGCTTGCACGGATGCCTGCTTGCGAGCAATAAGTTAATATCTCATATCTCTCAATAACAAATTATGTGGTATTTACTAACAATTTGAAGTGTAAAATAAAATTATAGGGCTAAAAGTGTGAAATATTGTGATTTTTAGACCCCTGATGTTGGTTGAAATGCTGTAACAATGACGACACTGACAGCTTTAATTTAAAAAAAACATGTGTAGAGGGGCAAGTAATATGTTTTATATTTATTTTTTCATAATAATAATTGTATAATAAAAATAAATATTTATGTATATGAAATATTGTGTGCCTCATGATTGGGTGGTGTTCAGGTTTATTGATTTTTGCCATGAAAATATTATTTGTCAAAACCTAATAGGATTTTAAGAAAGTTACGATTTGTGATGAGTAAACAAAGGGCTCATTCATAAAATTCATGAATGGAATGAAAACGGCTGAGCGTTTCGACTTGAGCCAGCTTTTTCCATTTTCGCTCGGGCAGTTTCACCACGTTCCGCCGTGCGTCGAGACGTTAAACGACGATACGTCGTCCAAGTTATTACTAAATACGTAATTCGGTGTTGATAAGTTGTAGGTGGTCAGCAGATCGGGTGTTCCGCTTTAAGGGGACGGGCGCGGGGGGCGCGAAGGGGTTACTTTGCATCTTCATGAATGTTTCATGAGCCCACCCCTACACCATTGTACTACCGCCACATGACTCACTTTCAGACTCATTGTTTACTAAACTAGATTTGGCCACGTTTGTCCTTTAACGGAGACGCTGGCGACCATCGGCCCGTACCCTGGGACCCTGGGTCTGGCTCACGGTCCCTCCTTCGGACTGACAGTGCAGGTGTCAGGTGAAGTTTTCGACACAAGTAGACCTAAACTGACTGAAAAGCAACCAAAAAAGTGAATGTTTAAAAATCACGTTTTGTAGGGCATTGAACTCTCTACACCCAACAACATACGATGCTTGATTATCAAAACGTTTCAATTATAAAACAATCTTTAAGCACAAAAACTACTTATTTCAAGAAATAAAGATAAAAATGAATAATCCAACTGAAAATCATGTCTACATTTGATAACAAGATTAAGCCATTTGTAAAAACTATTGTGACTTTCCACTAGGTCATTTATGTCTTAGTGAAAAAAGAGTTTGTTAGCTTGTGACCCATAGAAAAAAACATCAAGACTAACTTTACACACAAAAAAAAGTTAAACATGAATCACTTATTTATTTTGGCTTAGGTAATATATGTATATTACCTATTTATGAATTATAATTAGTTCATTCCTTTTTTCATATCGGGCTACCCTCTCTAAAACTCGAGTTGTCAAATTTGTAGACTGTCCTCTAAAAATTAACGCGTTTTATAAGTTTTCAAAGTCAATGATGAACAACCGGAGCGAGGACGATTTCCGCCAGTCGGACCTATGATGTGGAACGATCTAAGTATATCTAGTATGAAAATATTCAGCTTATTTTCTTTTTTTCGCCTCCCCTGTCTTGCCATCCTGTCGCCTAGGTTGGCAAGGTGTCTCGACATGTTTGAGGTACCTAGCGAGGTCCCTAGGCCCTAGCGAGAAATTGTTTTGTTTTCACAACATTTAACCAGAGGACCTACAATGGAAGTAATCTGAGTTGGTGCCGAATATTATCTTATGACACTGAAGAAAAATTGTTAGATATTCAAACACTTTCCCCAAATTTAGATTATTTTTTTATTGCGCAGATTTAAATTAATATTTACGGACGGAACTACAAGAACTTTCAGGCGATGTCGCATGTTCCTTAGTTATCAAAATCTTTATATATCCTTGTTCAGAAATCCCGGCCATATGTGGAACTTAAAAATACAGAATGAATAAATATTTTAAATCGTCTTTTGTCGCTTAATAGAAACTCGAATTTGTAGAACAAAAATAAAATGGTTAGAACGATTCTTATGATGTCAACTGAACTAACTGAATCGTATACGTTTCAAAAAAATATTTTCTATATCGTGCCAACGTTTCGATCTTTATTTAGATCATCTTCAGGGTTCAAAGTGTTTGTATTCTGTATAATTGTGCCATTCTTGCGCGTCGTGTAGAGAGTGCATGTGTGAATAGTGTAAAGTGAAACCTTTGCTATTGGAGGCAAGAAGTATCTTATAAAAAAAACGCTTTTATTATCAGATTGCGCATAGTTACGTGCATAGGTACAGGTACTACACGTTTTGTGTACAAACTATCGAAATTTTCCCTCCATCAATGTTGCCTGAATACACAGCGAATTTCCTTAAATATTACTAATTTTACAACATAAAAACTAGCGATCATTATCATGTTATATTGGTAAATCAATATAACATTTTACGCTGAGTAGATTAAATATACAGTTTGGTTTTTCACGTGTTATAAGGGTTTTCCGTCGGTTTTAGGTAAGAAAACAGCGAGAATAAACTGATCCAGTAAATTGATTCGTGTCGATTTGTGCATCGTAGATCCACCCACTCTCAGAACAACGAAAACAAATAAATTTTAACGCCATTATTAAATTAACCGTGACAAAGTCATGAAAATACTTGATAATTGTATTGTTTCTGTGATTTTTTTGCGATGAAACTGGTCAATTATATTTGATAATTATGCTTCATTTATAATAGGGAAATGTAAGTTATATTACTTAATATTATGTGTTTGAAAGTTACGAATTTATTATTTTCGTCGTAAAACGTTCAAACTTGTTTCCAGTTTTCGGCCCGCGGAGCCGGTCAATTGATGGTGTGTTGCGGGTCCGAAGCGCATAGTAGACTTGCGCTTTCGTCGGCGGCGCGGCGTGGGGCGGGGGTTGCCGCCCCCGCGCCACCACCCCTCGAAAACGGGGGAGCCGCATCTTTATATGCAAGGCATACACGCCCAAATGCCATATTATTCCAACGGCCCTGGTTTATGTGTGTCAGCCTCCACTGGCACACTTTCCCGGAGTCAACGGCCCTATTTATAAACAATTGGCCACCGGTGGGGGAGTTTTCCATTTTCCCGTGGGTTTCGGATTATTTTTAAATAAATCGATACGACCTGTATTTCTAGCGTATCTATCGTCTAATATTTATCAAAACGTACTGTAAACGAAAGAAATATGTAATGAACATAAAAGTACGTATATCCTGCCTATGCTTATTTAAAATTGATCATTAAAAAATAAAAACAATATTATTGAATCCTACGCCCTGTCAAATCAAATAGAAACGATTTGTGTAAAAGAAATGATATTTATTTGGCAGGTTAGGCCTGACAGAATTCTTATATACTGATATATGCAAGACCTTGGAATAATAAATATACACCTTACTACTTGCTGTATACAATGGAAATATTAAAAGTGGGAAAATTTGTATATGTTTAATACGGAAATCAATACGGGAAAAATAAAAAATATGTATAAGTGGGCGAGAAAACCAAACAAAGAAGGGAAATAGAAAGCTATTTTACTTACGCATACTTAAAGAAAAATTACAATCTCATCTTGTATCCGACCCCTGCTATTTTGCAAAAGTTAATTGAACGTATGAAAAAAGTACTTTATTAGATAAACAAAATGGAGAGAAAAATTGTACATAACTGAAACCACATAACGTCAATAGTTATCAACCGTCTGCCGGAGTCGGTCTATAATTTTTTTCATAAACAAACAACCCATTTCTTCTCAAGGAATAAACAAAAGAGAGAGAAAAATAACTATATAAGTAAACTAAAGTAACAACGTATGTCTGCAAATTTACATACGCTTATCTACATGTTAATAACCAGGGTGCCTCTGATATATACAATAAACATATAATAATTGAAATAAAACACTAGTATTTTCTTGTAGTTCTAGGCTTCCATAGCAAACTTTACTAAATTTAAGGTCTAGGGGTTATTTAAAAAGAGATTGGAGATTGTAAAAGTTGATTGGCTATTTATACAGCTGTACCAAAAAGGCACTCTCAACACGACACGCAATAATGGCACAATTACACAGAAATGAAACACTTTGAGTGAGTAGAAATATTTTGATTGAATGTAAAACATATATTTGCCGTTGTATAAATTCACTTCTTTTATTAATTTGTTAAATTAAAACAATTTTTGTAAAAACCATGCCCAGAAGATGATCTCAATAAAGATCGAAACGTTGGCGCGATAAAGTAAATGTTTTTCTGAAATCTACATCACACCAGACCACATATCACGATTTTTGAATAATCATCGATTAACGGTCGCCGAATCACCACACATACACCAAAAGTATAACCTTGAGGTTAAACTCGCAAAGTCTAAGACCGATAAATAATTTAAAAAATACAACTTTCCTTTTTACAAAAATAATTTAAACTACTACAATATTTTCTATTATTCTTGGAAGTTGTCTGTAGATTGTTACAAACAATGCAAAATTTGGTTTGGATGAAAAAATTTGTTATTAAGTACGTAAAATATTTTATTATTTTACTTGCAAACTAATGTAAGTCCACTTGTTTCATATTATTTATTTGTTCATATTCCTATTTGCTTATTTAATTCTTGTCAGAGAATTTGTAAGAAAATTGAAACTTTTTAAATTATTATTATTAATTTATTTATTTTGATGAAATCATTTACCTGTTAAAATTTGAAAGATTTGTTTTGTGCAGTAGTAATAATATAGTAGCTATCATTTTCTTCTGTATTTAATTACGATGTATGTACAATTGTTTGATGAAAAACTATCAACCTGGCAGAAGGACTATTGTGTATTGCTTTTTGTAAATTTAATTGTAAAAAGGAAAAGTATAAATTTCAATCAATTTACTTATTTTTATTCTAATCATCATGATATATAAATATGTCCTAGGAGGCTTAGTGTTTTGGGTGCTGATTAAATTTTTCGATACAAGAATAATTAACAATTTCTTTAATATAAAAACATTTTGGTTTTGGAGCCCTGATAAAATTTTCAATTGAGAACCTGCCGTTATGTTTTATATTCTATGTTGGTAAACAATGTAAATTGAAAACAAGAAACAAAACGCTCAAGGGTGAAATGAGGGGCTCACCCACGCATCATTAAAAATGATTTTATCTGCGTTTTAGTAATGGGACCAAGTTGGCAAGAATCCCTTTTCTCCCTTTACCCGATGTATGGGACAATAAGTGCAAGATGGAAAGATAGATGGGGAAAATTCGAGATAGCGTGATAAAGCGGGGGGAGTTGGAGCGAGTTGGAGCGAGGGAGAGAGATAGTGACGTAAGGGAAACCGTGGGGGGCTTCGGGCTTGTCAACGCTCCCTGTTGACACAACACTCCATTGATTCCACCACCAACATGGCTTCTGGCGCGTATCACATACATCCTGCTCGTTTTCCATTTACCCGTCACAAAAACAATTCCCGGACTGCGGGAATAAAGTTTCTGTGCGATTTTCTTTCGATCATCGCGTGGCCAGCACTTAACTACTTTTAATTCTACTTAAGTGAAAATTACGTCCTTCCGACGGAAAAAATATATATTAACTAACCATAATATTTCGTAAGAATGTGGGAAGAGGCCCACAATAACTTTATACATCTTATAACAAATTATATTATCTCTCTGTCTGACTGTCTGTCCCCCCCTCTCTCTCTCTCACTCTCACTCTCTCTGATTGGGAATTAATCTAAAGAGGATTAACGATATAAATTCACTCAGTACCATCCGGAATATCTTCTCCACCAATCGAGACAATACAAGGAGGAAAAAGGAAAATCAGGGAAAATACATGAACAAAGAAAGGAGGTAGCTATTACCAGAATACAGAGGCATATAAGCATAGAAGATAACGACAATCCAATCAATGCCAAACTGCAGCGATAATGCCACAGGACCCGGAGACTGTGTGAGCCCAGCGGACATCAAAATCTACATGAAGAACCTTTGTTGGAAAGACTGGAGGAACCGCCGGGACAGAATGACCGACAAACTAAAGGAGATAAAACAGTCTGTCAAACGGTGGGGAGAGTATGAGCAACAGAGGATAGTGTCGACTCGACTAAGAATAGGCCACACCAGACATGGTAATCTCTTGGAGAAGAAAATATCACGGAAATGCCCCTTCTGCGACGCATAAATAACTGTTGAACATATACTAATAAAATGCAAACTATTGGCGCCACACAAACCCGCGAGTCTGAAAGGTCACACATCAGTACCGTCGATGTTGGTTTTATGTTACTGCAGTGTGTGCGTTTATTGTGTGTGAGAGAGTATGGGTGGGTAGTGGAATATCGAGTTACTAACCGCACTCCATCCGACATTCATTAGTTTTCTCTTTGTGTGTTGCATGTAGAATGAATGTATTTATTAGCGCGAAAGTAAATGAGGCGGGTAGTGCAGGAATATCGACCAGACCCAGAGATTTAGGTTACCATTAGGCTAGGTGTCTTGTAGAGTGAATGCGCGCAGGCACTGTGGTAATATTTAATGCGCCAGTGGCATTCTTAGATGTATATATAAAATGAGTGGTTACCGCTTGAGGGAATGTATTTAGCAGTGTGATGGTAGAGTATGCGTGTGTGGTCTGTAGTGGAAAATCAAGCACACCATAAACCCGCCTATCTAGATTAGTATTTCATTGAGCAAATGTAAATTTTAATTGTGCCATAAAGTATGAATGTATCTATTAGCGTGAATGAGGGCGGGTTTTCTGAGGAACATGGAGTCCTCTAAAACCCGCACATTAGGCTAGATAATGATTGAATGTTTGGGGACAGAGTTTTGATATCTTTTCACCAAGGGTGAAGGGGCTAAAAATCTACAAATATCGGCCTAGAAACGTTATCAGAAAATTCGTCAGACTTCCTACAGGAGAGGTATTTTACATTTATAAAAAAATTCCTTACATCGTACCACGACAAATTTAAGATCGATGTCGTAAGAAGTCTGGAGTAGTAGGAATTATTGCACCAAACTAACCAACCTGACTTCGAAATTACTGTTGCCCACAGTGTTACCAAAGATAAAAGGATGACGGGAAAAGTACAGTGCCTACTTCTCTCAGAAAACTAATCAACCTACAAAAATAAATACAACAAAACACAATTTGACGTCAATTGATAGTTGTATGAAATATAGAATAGATAGAAATTGGGAAAAAAATACCGATAATCTAAATAGGACTAAACTAACCACGTTTTCTTCCCAGAATCAGCATTGCTCGCAGTGTTGCCAAAAAGAGGGATGGAAGGAAAAAACAATGCCTTTGTTTTATATTTATGGTCTAGATTTCTCGAAAACCAGTCCCTCAACTAGAAAAATTATTTTGCATGTTGAAAATATTTGGTTCAAAAAAGTTTAATCTGCATATTTAATGTAAATTCTTCTAAATCTAACGATGGGTTGAAAAAAAAATCTGCTCCTATATAATATATACATTGTTTTAAAGTAGTTTCTTTTAAACATTTGAGACGTATAAACTAATAATATTCAAATTTATATAGACTACAATAAAAAAATTAATATTAATGTTTAACAACCATATCTTCAATAAAGTTTATTATCACGATTTCATGGGAACGCTTGTAAAACAGCTTATCACTCTTCACGAACCCCCAATAATGACAGTTGTATTTTTGTTCCAGGTTTCCGGCGGAAGGCCCAGGTGAGCACGAGCCTTTTGTATTAATGTTCATCCGCGGCTAATCCTGGACGACCGTCGGAAAGGGTAAGCCAAGGGGCATTAAACGATCTCGCATTAATGCCTCTGTGATGACCGCGGTCACGCCAAGACACATTTAGGACCTGCCGTGACAACGGACCATCCTTCTGCGACTACCGAATTACGTTTGGCTTAGTCGTAGGATTACATTTCTTTTTTCATTCTGATTTTATGAGGGCCATTCTTGTTTTTATTACCACTCTAATGCTAATAGAACCGTCCAAAGTGAAACAATTGTTTTTTTTCTATAGCTAAATTAGTGCTGTAAAAAATATTGGCGTTAGTATAATCAAAATTTGTGATTCGCAGGGCCCATTAACATGAAAACTCGACTAGGAGTCTAATATTTTTTACTTAAAACAGTAAAATCTCATAGGAGTTAATATCTGGTTATCCCCATTCTATTGAAACTCTAGAAAGTATAGATAATCTTTTAACCTCCTGCTTGTTCTTGTTCGATGGCCTCTGTTTTCTACTTTCCAGGAAAATAGGTTTTCTAAGTTAAAATATATGTCCGACAGGACACGAGAATCACATACCTAGGCAATCAGGGGTTAGACGTCAGTTATATGACTAAGCTCAGGGCATCAATAGCTAGCTTATTTCAGCCCTGAACGCAATCAGTTCTAAAGCCATTCAATCTCGAACTCACTCTTAAAAACACACTTTTCTTTATATACCATTCACTCGGCTAGGGTGGTGTAAAACCGCTGTTTTTGGAATTAACCCTAATAAACTACAGTAGCTTTTACATAGAAAAGAAACTATCATAAGGTAAATAACACCTACTAACGCTTTGATATAAATAAAAATGAAGTCATATCTGGGCATTATACTAGAAAAAACACTGACATTTAAGAAATACATCAACTTAACCATCACGAAGCAGATTGATGGTGCGCAGAAGCAGGAAAGAACTGGGGATGAAAACCGAAAATACTGCTATGGATGCACACCATGGGAGTAAGACATAGACGTACATACGGAGCTATGTCTAGGCTGATGAAGCAGAACAGTAACTAAAAGAAAAGAACTCACAAAATTACAGACACTACCATAATGGCAATATGAAAACATGTTCTACGATTAGCTTTGGAAAAGGTACTGGGATTAATCCCATTATACAACATGGGAATAAGGACAGCGCAGAAAATCATCATTAACATTACCAAGAGAAACCTCCAACAGGAATAAAACTAAAATGGAGAGGCAGCAATGAACTATGGAAAGACCGTCCGATACTCATGAGACCGAGAGACGACAAGAACAGGATGTATGAATTTAACCAAACTAAAAAAGAAAGGGAACGAGAGGGAAACACCTCCTTTAAGATGGTACCATTCTTTGGTACACACATAGATCTAGAATATCAGAACGCATAGGGACAGGAGTATTTGGAATCAGAACGCAGGGGAAAATACACCATTATCTTTCAAGCTGAGATTCAAGCAATCGAAAGATGTACCCATCTCAACCTGAGTAAAGTGTAAAAAAACAAAAATATAGCTACCGTATCCGATAGCCATGTTGCCATCAAAGCACTAAGCTCAAATATTCAAGGATTGTGCTGAGCTGCAAAACCAAATTAAACATATCAGGTACGCAGAACAAAGTCAGCCTCTACTGGGTTCCAGGACACACTGGAGTGGAAGGCAATGAGAAAGCAGACACCCTTGCAAGGCAAGGAGCCGCTACACTGCTGACAGGACCTAAACCCTGGCATAAGAACCCACACTATTAACCATTTCAGACAGAAGTACACAAAGAAAATGAAGGAACTATGGAATTCACTCATTGGACACAGGCAATCCAAGAATCTCCTAACGGATTTTGGAAGAAAAGTAATTATAGAATGTGGCAAGGGAAGCGGGAACAAACTGCGAATCCTAATAGAATTCCTAACAGGACACTTAAAGAAGATTAGAATAATCCAAGATGGCATATGCTGATTCTGCAAAGAGGTAGAAGAGACACCAACTCATCTAGTGGCAAACTGTGGAGCTACACTAGCCAGCAGGAGAAAGTGTTTTTGAACGTATAATGTGACCATAAAAGAGCTTCAACCTTAACGTTTCTTGGAATAGGACACACCAATGTGCTTTAGGCACAGTACGGGAGATAAAATAGCTCTCAAAGGCCCAGAATATAACCTGAAAATTATATCTATATCTAGGGTAGTATAGTACGTGACAAAGGCGTAGTCAATGTTCGGCCGTCTGACTTCTCCACATTCACGCCAATAAATACATTCACACTCACCTTTAGTGGCATAAAACTATTTGTATTACACACATTAGAATAACCATATTCTCTCCAAAAATCTATGGAGAACTAAATACTCGCTGCTTAGAGCACAATTCTCATATCGAGTATACTTTCAACAAGCTCCCTATATAGAGCCAAGGAATTTCACCTCTCAATCGGCTGACACATCGAGCATCTTTATGCCGGCAAACACTACAGATTTGGCCATAAAATTAAAACTGCAACTTCAAACATGTTTATTATTGCATCTGCCCTATTTATTGATCCTTTGAAAAGCAATTAACTATTTTGGAAATTCTATGATTTGCTAAAATTTTATTTAATCTTTACTACTAATCATCGATTTTTCTACAGGAACTGCTTTTGTTAATTGAAGCTGGGAACGTTGTTAATTAATGAACCGCAGATAATTTTAAGACCGCTATTTCAAAGGTACGAAAGTTATGTAACGCCAAGGAGTGTTGTAGAGGGAGGAAATTTTTTTTCTAAAGTACCTCACAACGACTCCACAACACAATTTATAACCGTTAACAGGCTACCAGGATATGGAAATAAATACTTTAGACCGATTACGATGAATAGAGCCGAGGAGTTATGGCCTAAACGTTCTTTCTTGACCGAAACACAAGGCATAGGTAACAATTAGTGTCAGCCGTTAATCACTGTGAAGGATAATGACCATCATTGCCATCATAACATCTGAAAACAACTGGGTCGAAATTGCGATTTTTCATCTCCGCGACGCGCTATTCCAACGGAGGCATTTCGCAAAGGATCAAGACATCATTGTAAAAAAAAATTGTCGAGGACGATTATCGGGTTTCGAAATTTCTTAATATATTCAATTCCTGCTTATCTTTTTTTCTTAAGTAAATTATTTTTGTGATTCATAAATTATTTATATATTTAATTACCGCCTGTTACTAAAAATGGAAGATTCTTAGAGAGAGGTGACGATAAGATTAATCAATCGGATTTATTGAGGGCTGAACAGATAATTATACAGACCAAAACACTAAAATGACCTCGAACTTTTGAAAATCTTTCATATCTAGTCCAAAAAAAATTATAGTTGGAATAATATACTAAAAGTTGGAAATAAAGGAAGCCGCTAAAATTTAAAGTACTGACTTTTTATTACTTCAGATTTATTAAATTTCAATTAATGTGTGGTGTTAGTGAACTTTAGTAGACAGTTATTCAGAAATCGTGAAACGCGGTCTGGTGTGATGTAGGTTTCAGGAAAAGATTTTCTTTATCGTGCTACGTTTCGATCTTTATTGAGATCATCTTCAGGGCCTGAGATTTACATCGTTTAAATTTAACAAATTTGTAGGATGTGATGTAGGATGAAAACAGTGAATTTATAAAATACAAAATATAAAGTACTTCTACACACTTTGAGTCGCGAGTAGAATTACATTGAATGAATATAAATATATATATTGCATTATATAAATTCACTTTTTTCCTCATTCTACATGTTTTTGTTAAATTTAAATAATGTTTGTAAATCCCATGCCCTGAAGATGATCTCAATATATGTCGAAAAGTTTTTCGTTAAAGAAAACGTTTTTCCGAAAATCTACAACAAACCAGGCCGCATTTCACAAATAAAACAAGGTTCTTTTTATCATAAATATTATCATGATATAAATTGATAGAAAAATTCACATGAAATTATTATGCAATTGAATTTTTAAACTGAAAAATCTTTATATAGACATAGTAGCTTCTAGAAGCAATAAATTAGGGCAAATCAGACCAAGAATCCAAACAATTTTTTAAGTGGAATAATGATGTTCTTATGCTTAATAAACGGCCGGCCTTCTCCGAGGACGGATGACATCTCCACCAGCCGCATGCCACCGTCTATAATGATAGTCTTTATTCAATCCCGTATTGATTTCCCTGTCGGTTTTACCTGAGAGGATGATCGTCACGCAGGGTTTCGGACCCGGTGGTATTTTCTGTTCGAATCCGAAGGACCAGGAAATGTTACAGATTGGGGCGATTTCACGCACGCAAGTTGGAACGGACTTTTAGCAAATCGTAGGAAATGATTTTTAAATATATCTATTAACCTTTACAGATTATTTATAGGCACTTCACAAAAAAGTCAGTTCCATCAAATAACAAACTCGAATTTGGCAATAAACCCTATTATTCGTTTAACGATTTGGTTTTCAAATCTGTTAGAAGACAACCAAATTTTGTCGGTTTTGGTCTAAAATTTACACTTTTTGTAAAGAACTACTCAATAATACAAAAACTGAAAAGACTGGCTAAACTGTTGGAAATCCTGTTCATGGCCCTCAATCTGGTGCACAAAAAAACGGATATGAATCATAGAATCATAACAATGAAAATATTTATCAATTATGAAGGAATAATGGACCAGAATCCAAATGGAAATAACGTTTCTCAAAAAAGTAAAAGGTTTGTTAAACGGATGGCACACAGATGATCAGGGGAAAAGTCATTTTAGACATTAGCCAAAAATTAAGTAGCCTTCTGGGTATGCAATTAAAACCGTTGGTTCTAAGAAATCAGAATTGATCTAACCTAGCTAAACTAGTGGGCATTCTGTCCATTGCACTCAAATTGGTGCACGAAAAAAAACGGATATGAACCAAAGAGTCATAATATTGAAAATATATTTTGTACATTTATAAATTGGTCAAATCGTCAGATCAATGTACTCAAAAACACTCAAAAACAATTACTAGGTGCTAACAGTACATCTGTATACCTCAGGGATCAGCTGAAACACACCTTTCCATAGATACAGCGACCAAAAGTCTCTTTCACATATTATTTATCAATTTGAAGGAATAAAGGACTTGAATCCAAAGGAAAATAAGGTTTCTTAAAAAGGCAAAAGCTTGCTGGGTAAGGAATCAAAACGTTTGGTTCTAAGAAGTCAGAAAGGATCTTACCTAGCTACCTCATTATATATTCTTAATAAAAAACAGTCCTTAAACATAAGACAACCAGGACACCACCTAAACAACATCAGTATATTTATAGATACCCTGCGTACGTTTTTCAGTTGGAGAGAAGAAACAACAACCACTGAATCAGACAGGACCTAGGTCAATTGTATTTTCATTATTAAAAAAACACAATAAGCCTCAAAGCTGCATTGTTTGAATACCAAATCCTACCAACTTTCCAGGTTATCCTCATCATCCCCAAGTTGAACCTTGAAGTAGTAACGAGTAATAAATTCGAAAGTCACAGAAATAAAGTCTGTATGGTTTTCACCAATATAGAAAACTTAAATAATAAGTATTTGTACTTGATATTGTACAGAAGATGGAATCGACTAACAGTTTTAATCAAACAAATTCTTTACAAAAGGCGTCAACAGTTCATTATTTTAAGAAAACACAAGTGCCGAATTTTTATGCAAAGGGTATTCAAGGCGTTAAAGAATGAGGTTCTCGAATGCTACGTCCTTTGATTTTCTAATTAAATTATTTACAGGAAAAGAAAGCCGACCTCTCATCTTTCGTAATTATCCACTTGTGCAGACTTGGCGAATTGAAGAGGTTCGAGTCTTTGTTAGCGCGTCGTGATGTTAAAACGACGGTAATGGCGGCTCTTCACCCCCGCGTTCCTTTTTGATCTTTCTCACCCCTCGGGCCCAATTATATTTCGTTATCTGTTGGAGCCATGGCAACGTGTCGGCACTTCAAAGGGAAACAAATTCTAACGCAGGAGGTACCACCCTTTTTGGATATCAGGGACGTAGCCGGCGCACAACCCCTCAAACGGTCGGTATACTCCGGCATTTCTAGTTGCACTTGTGAATCTAGCGATTTGTAGAATTCTGGACTTGGATTGAGAAATAAAATAATAGGAATACAAAACAAATCACGTAGATTTTACTTTAATTTAACAATAGAGTCGTAGAGTGTTCTACTTTTATAACATTCAAAAAAAGGGGGAAGCTTACGAAGTTAATAAAAAAATTACTTTCATTCAACAATTATAACCAGTAAATAATATCAAAGATGCTATCTTTTGCAATGTCAATTTATCGAATATTCTGATTTTTGAATGTGATAATTTGCTGACTTTCTCAATTCTAACAATTATTGCTATTTATGATTTCAATAGTTTTTTCACTACAGAATAAAACTAATTTTTAGTGTGTTATAGTGTCCAAGTTCTCTCTCTCTCTCTCTCTCTCTCTCTCTCTCTCTCTCTCTCTC
>CM077109.1:13365365-13376745 GCA_039619505.1 Cimex hemipterus | reverse complement strand
TATCTATCTACGTATCTATATATCTCTCGCTTTTATTCAACGTTATCTTTATTTCTTCTTTACGTCTTTGTTTCTCTCACTTTAACGTTGTGTAGTTTTTTGGTTTGTTTTTTACTTTCTAACTCTACTTTTATTTTTTCTTCGTTACATCTCTTTATTTAACTTTCCATAGAATTTCACTGTGTTTTACCTTTCTCTCTCTCTCTCTCTCTCTCTCTCTCTCCATTCCATTAATTTGTTTAGCACTAACAGTCTCCCTTAAAATTTCTGAACCAACGAAATCAGTAGGAACCAGTCAAATGTCTCGTAAGATCAAAGAACAGTTTAGTATCTGTGAATAAAACAAGAAGTGTTTGTTGTTTTTTTTTATCAAAGGTCCACAAAATGTAAATCCAACGTACATGTCACATTAATGAGTGTTCGAGAAAGGAAATTAATAGAATTTTATAACTACACTTTTATTAAGATAATTCATTCCTGGGAAAAGTATAAACGAAAAGTGTCCGAATCTTTATACACTAGGAGGTAAACGACAGTTTACACACTCACATGTTAATTAAATTTTTCCGGACTTCCATATATTGTTCTTAAAGATGTCTAAGAATCGGTGAAAAGATACCCAAAAGTTCGATTAAGACCCAGGAAAATATTCCCAAGGGTGATTTTATTGGATCATGGATAATGATGAACTTGAATTTAACTTCATAGTGTTGATGAATCCCCAAGTTGAATGTCACAAGTAGTAACAAGCAGTAAAGTAGAATATTCACAGTTTGTACTAGACTTCGGAAATTATTCGTTTTTAATGTTAAAATTCAACAAAATTTTCGCCAGGTATTTTCGATTGTGGGGTATGATTAAAAAAATCATGGGACTTATTCACGAAAGAGTTTTATGTTTAACCAAAACGAACAATAATTTATTGATGATTTTTAGTACACTTGTATTTGTCGGAGAACATGTAATTATGACATTACTCATTGATCCGCCGAGAGCGAAAACCACATTACACGCTGATTAAAATACATACATATGAATATGCAGTCATGAGACTGGTAACGAACTGAATATTTATTGTATTAAACGAGAACAATTTACAGAGCGAAATCAACAAGAGGGGTGGAGGCCGTAACTGAATAAAATTAAACCTACTTCGTTTGAGTGAAGTAGGTTTTTGTGCCTTTTTGGTTGTTATAAGTTGAATGTGTGCGGGTTGTGTCTTCCTCCAAAACAATTTTCCATTTAATTATAAATAAAGAAATTTTCTTTTTTTTTATAAAATGAGGCTTAAGAAGTTGTCTAATGTGGGTTTTTCTTATAAAAATATGGACTTACTCTTAGTATGGAGTGAAGTAAGATTTTAAAAAATAAGCTTTCTGGCTGGATTTGGCCGTTTTATTTTAAACGATGACGAGCAAAAGACTGTAAATCATATCGGCTCTGCTTCCAGTATTGTTAGGGGATTTTTTTATATCTACGGATAATTTTTTTTCCCCGAGGCAAACAAATCCGAGGGCAAGCCGAGATTAGGAGCGGGTCCTACCTGTAAGAGGGCGGAGGGATGTCCACGCATGGATCTCTGATCGGATTAGAACCGCCGGCCGTCCATAGGGAGCCCGTGCAAATTGCATTATTACCCAACAATCGAGTTATGATAAATACATATAGAGGTGGTCGCTCCTAACGAGATCTCGGCAGGCGCCTAATCCAATTCCACTGTTTTGTTAAACCGGTCGTTAAACTGAGTTAAGTCTCAGCCCGAGTCTTTTCCTGCTCCGGGAGAAGTCCCATAAATCAATATTTACCGTGTCCTGGGCTGAGGGCTAACGAAGGGAAAAATGATTTCTGGCCTCTGTCCTCTCTTTCGGCCATTCGGTCTAATAAGATTGCCAATCCCTACCGACAAACAAACACATCCCTTCCCTACGACATAACAATATCAGTACAAACACAAATAATGAGAAAAGATAACCCTTAAATATTACTCTATAACTTGGCCAACTTTAAATCTGACCAGGTTGGTTACAGCTTCGGCAACAGATGAGACCCCCTTGTACCAACAATACATAGATTTACAGCCAAATTCTATATCGAAAACGCTTTCTGTTGTTAACTAAATTCCCAGAATAACAACAAAAATGAAATTGTCATCAACACTCAAACTGTTAGAAATACTGTTGTGGTTTCTTTTTTCAATCTACTGGGTTTAGATGTTAAGGAAAGGTTTTGGATTGTGCAAACTCTCAAAAAATGATCAATTGCTGACCAATGACGCTTGGATAGTAAACAGGTTGAGTACTGTGGAAATTAAGTGTGCGGTACTGAGGGCTGAAAGGACACGCATAAATAGTTAGAGAACAACAATGTTAGATACACAATTAATTACGGTTTTTAGTTGAGATGAAAAAAAGTTAATGGCACGAGAGGGATTCGAACCCACGACCTTCAGCTAGATACGTCGCTGCTCTACCACCTGAGCTATCGTGACCTCGATCCTCTCGGACATCAGGTGGTAGAGCAGCGGCGTATCTAGCCGAAGGTCGTGGGTTCGATTCCCTCTCGTGCCATTAACTTTTTTTCATCTCAACTAAAAACCGTAATTAATTGTGTTATATTAATTGGTCGAACGGACCACGAAACCAGTGAATTAATGTTAGATACGTAAAATTACAAAAAAGCACAACTAATAAGTAATGAGGCAAAACGTGTAGATAAATGACAAGTATCGATGTCTAAAAACAGAAAGAATCTTCAATTTTGATAAGTAGGTAAGTGAAATAAAGAAAAGAAACAGACAGAGAGAGATATGAAAGAATGAGGAATAAGTAAAAAAAACGTATGCTCGAAACGGGAAGAGATATGTAGAGAGGTAGAGAGAAATAGAGGTAGAAAAGATAGATAGATCAAGAGAGGATAGAGAGAGAGCGAGAGAGAGAGTAGATAATACAGTCTATCTATATAAATAAATAAATATATAGATGGATAGAGTGAGGGTTTTATATGTAATGTAGCGTGCTTCGTCTTTCTTTTTTGTTGGGCCCAACCCTGAATTCGAAAATCGAAAACAAGGTCCCAGAGGTTTTTAACGATCAGACCTGACTACAATCATTTCTTTTATTGACCAGGCACCTTTTATATTTTATTGAAATCAAAATAAATACGACACCGAATGTTTGTTGAATGTGAATGTTTTTGATTATAATTTATTTCACACAAATTTACTATATATTTTATTAATTATTGTTATTAATTTAAAGAATCCTTTTATCATAGAACAAGTTTATCTCAAATCTACAAATCTTAATTTTAAAACGGAATTTAATTCTTGTTTTATAGTTTTATAATGAAACGTAAGAAATTATTATTATTATGAAATTTTTGACCACCAAATAAAAAATAGAATTAAACTTTGAACACAATTTTTTAAAATACATATTATTTCTTCTGTTTTTCTTTATAAAAATACATTTCCTTTTAAAAACTAAATTACAATTATTATTTTTGTTTTGACGTCAAAGTAATAAAAATTAACTCACATGAATAGTGTGCACACCGAATTTTTCTTTTTTTACCAAAATAGCTGTTTACTCACAGAAACCAGAAAGGGAATTGAATTAGCACTTTGAAAAATATAGCCCTTTCTTGGCCCCTACTCCTTGCACTGTTAGAGTGTGTGGAGGGGTATTGCGGTTTATTTAAATCTGAATTTTACATACATATATATACATGAAAAAAGTACAACAAACATATAATGAGGCAAACCATATCGATAAATGACAGGTTTCGATGTCTAAGAACAGAAGGAAATTACAATTTCGATAGCGTGAAACGGAGAAGAGATATGTACAGAGAAATAGAGGACGAGGAAGATAGATGAAGACAAGGGAGAGAGAGAGAGAGAGAAAGTGCGAAGAAGAATGAAAAAAATACGCTACAAAAGAGGTGCAACGAGATATTGTCAGTGTAAAAGGGAATGAGAGTTTAGATGTATAAAATTGACAGATTAATGAACAGATGTAATGCCTGACTATGAAGTGAGAGAGAGAACGAGAAAGAACAATGATTATGCAATAAATTCATTTACTGTTTGTTTCATTTTACTAATTCATATTATCGACATGTTAAAGATTTAGTTATTTTGTTTATACATCGATGAAGATTATATACATCAATCAATATCTTACGTTTTTACACATATTCTATTCCTAAACCGCTAGCATTCGTGTAAAACGTGGACCGATTTGACTCCAAAATTGTTAGAATTGGACTTGTGCAAAGGTATTCCTTTATTTGGACAAATCACACTCCTTACTCCACTTCGAAAGAGTTTAAAAGTTTAAAAGACATTAGTAATGATTTACCATAGAAATGTATTTTTCCTAAAAACTGTCTAGCATTTTTTTTTTATTTTGACCACAGGTACTTGGTCCTACACTATTCCATTTATAGTGCTGCCCTACCAATACTTCCTGACACTATTATCGCCATCTCCGCTTAATTATTATATTTTTTTAAAATTATATTTGTTGGTGTCTTCATGCTATTACCATTAACTTAAATTCATCTGCGCTATTTTCTGACAGTTGCAAAATTTTGAATAATTAAATTTATTTTCGCGAAAAACATGCCGAAATCTTCAATAATGTTTATGTATGTACAAGTGTCCATTACTCTAAAACTTCAATCATATTGGAGGATAAAAGTTAAATATTAAAGACCGAATATATGCAAATAAAAATTTTGGCCAAAAGGATTCAGGGAAAATTTGTTAACCACTTGTTATTCTAGTTTAGATTTTTATATTTATCAGCTAAAATTTCCGATCAATAGCATATACATATTAAAAGCAATGCATAAAATGACTTAATTTATGAAAACAACGTTGCAAAATTCTCACTAATAAACAAGAGCCATCCGATATTCTTAACAATGACCCCCCCCATGAAGGACCATATATTTTCGAACATTAATCACGTTGTAAACGTGCCCTACGCCATCTGTAACGAGCCTATTTATTACAATGATTATTGACCAGTGCAATAATTGCAATTAGAGTCACGCAGTGTCAATTAGAACATGAGGACGGTCATTCCAGGTGGTTAAGGTTCAAAACGACGTCGAAAGGTAGACAATTACACGGGCTCAATGGACCTAATCGCCTGTCACAACTCTTTAAGTTCTGGATTTTCGCCAGTTTAAAAGTAAGAATCTTTAAAAAGCAAAATATAGATTAAGTTTTGTTACTTCTTTGAAAACTTATTCTTCTGAAAAGAAATATATGCAAAATGGAGGGTAATTTTTTATAGATCAAATGTGAAATTTGATTTTTTAAGAGAGAAAATCATTCTTTTTCTTGCTATTTTGGAGTGAGTATTCACGGTATCCCGATCACTGTCTATCTGGCTTTGTTGTCCCTTTCACTCTCTCATTTCCTCGCAATCGCCCTTCACGCTCTCTCTCTCTATCTCTATCTCTCTCTCTCTCTATCTATCTATCTATCTATCTATCTATCTATCTCTACTCTCCCTCAATACATATATTTTTTACACATAATTATCTTTCTAGCTCTTTTCATCTTCCTATCTTTATATGTTATCTCGTCCTCTCTCCTTACACTATACATAAATTACGTAAATACATTATACACAAAACCTTATTTATTCATTTTCTATCTGCCGTAATTGTACTGTAGTTTAGTACTTTCCAATAAAATTTGGAAAACATGGAATCAGACATAACCATTAAAGGGAGAGATAAGGTCAAGGAATTAGTTGGATATATGTAAAAAAAAAGAAATGTTTGTTGTTGTTTTGGCTTTCCCTGAGGATTTACAAGATACACCTCCCGCGTGCACTTCACATTAATCTGTGAATGAGAATGCAAATGAATAGATTTTTTCTACTCTTTTATTAATTAGTCCCTGAGAAATGTATAAACGAAAAGAAAAAAAGGGTGTATAAAGTCAGGAAAATCGGGATTCTTAAAAGGCCCTATCTAGCGTCCGAATCTATCGACAATTTACACACTCACATGGTCATTAAATTTTTCCGGCTTTCATATTGAGGCCATCTGTTCCCAGAAAGAAAAGATCCACAAAATATGCAATTAAGTCCCGGTTAATTTTCCCACGGGTGATTTTATTGCAACTTGGATAATGATGAGCTTGGACGTAATTGCGCGCCAGTTGTGACTCGTAGCTCGATAATTTTGAATCCATCTTTGATTCAAAGAAAAAACTTTATAGTAAAATCCTGCAAAATGTTTCGGCTAAACAACAATTTCTATAAATATGTCTATCAACGTATAATTATCCGCCATTTTTCTTAGTCAAGGGACCAAGGTGAAAAGAGGGATGAATCGCGAAAGTGATTTTTCAATGGGGAAAAATGTCCCACTCTGGATTTCATTAATCGCCACGATTCATCAGGAGGGTTGAGAAAAAAAAAAGATTGCTAATAAAAAAATTCCCCCGGGTTATTAATTCTTTTCCAGAGTTTACCGCGACGCCTCGAGGGTGGCCGCCTCAGATTTACACGGTATTTACAACGTTCCCTACCTTTACATAAAAAGAATATTGATGATCGTTTATATTCTTCCTACATATACCTCATCACAAAAAACTGGTCCAAATTTCTTTCATAGAATTTAATGGATTTTGAACAATTCATTGTCTAGAAAAGTGATTATAATGGCATAAAAAACACAGCATTGTCGATTAAATACATTATTGAATAAATATACTACAAAGACAAGGATAAGTAATTGAGGAGCTATTGTCAAGAAGGTGAAATAAAACATGCAGCCAGAAACCCTTACAAAGGACTACCATAGGCGAGGTAAGATTGATATCCGTGTGTAAGACTTTTTGACCAAAATCAACAAACAACCCGATGGTAAATAATGGTATCAAAAGATAAAAGATGTTGTGACAAACGGCAGTTATGTACTTGGAGTATCCTGCTTCAGCCTCTAAGATTGTTTACCAGAATGACGATCCAGGAGATTAAGTTGTGCCATGTGCCGGCCGTGGATCTCATCCCATATTGAGACCGTCACATAACCAGCTCACAAGAGGCAAAACTTACCGAGCCGAAAAGTACCACCAACCTCGGAATCGGTCAGAAGTTTATATGGGTGCATTGACAATATCGCGTAGAAAGGTAACCTCCCGCCACCTTTAATCTTTCTAATGAATCCCTGTTTGGTTCATCAAGTTTCAATTGAGCAAATTAGAGAACATATGGAGAAAGGTTACTCCAAAATCTATGATTGAGTGAAAGGCAGTTATGATTTGAGATGATATAAATGAACACTTCTGAAACGCCAGTCTTTGGAACATTTAACTAATGGAACTGGGAGGTTTTTTCAAATTATTCGTGTCACCTACGTTGAAATATTCCATTGCAATTATATTCATTAACTTATTAAATTGAATGCATTTAACTCGAGTGGTGTTGGGGTATGGATATGGCTAGTCGTGTTCCTAACATGACGACTTATGAGGTCAGACATCGTCCGTACTAACAAAACAGTTAGCAGCTTAAAATCTACTTTGAAAATATGGTTCTCTTTCGAACGGCGATGCTCGATGCCCAGGAAACTACAGGATTTGAATAAGCGAAAAAAAGTAATAAAACATCAGAAAATTAGGTTCGTCATCTAATGTCGGACCAAACGTGCAACAACGTAGCCTGTAAGTCGCACTGTGTCATATTTAGACACCACAACTGTAAAATCGTAAACGTATGTGCGTGACAACACTTTTCAGCCTTCCAGCATCACAACACACACGTGATCCTTGTCCTCCTTATTTATGAGTGAATAAGCCGTTGAAACGGCACCCATGATGCCCTGCTATATGTACTTATACCACTAACACATTTCAACAAGAATTGATATATTGTGCTGGCCTGTGTAGCGTACATGTGTAATACATCGATGTCCTGCTCCGAGAGATGTAAGCATGTGTCACGATGTTGACTGTTCCAGCTTCTTAAGCTCGTAACAATTTTGCTAAAACTGGCACATACGTTATATGTAATTCCGAGCCGGTTTTTAACGAATGAACAAGTTTGTCGGGTAGGCCAGGTGTAATAAATCTTCGACCATACTTGAATCAAAACCAACGATTCACACTTTCTCCCCTTTAAAGGTGTCGGTAAGCTGTGGACCCCAAGTAGTAATTAACGTGTCTGGCGTTTTAAACAAATCTGGGGCCTGTTAGCAGTCACCTTAAGCCGTAATTTTCTGACACGACGCTTGTCGAAAGTACAAAACAAGAGTGATCAATAACTTATAACTGCTGTTCCGAAATACCTGTCAATTCACCAAAAGTCGAGCACGGACATGGGGGTCGCCGAAATGAATGACACTTTTTTTTTGTGACACTATGTGGAAAAATACGTGACCCGATGTTTAAGTCAAAAAATAAAGACGCAAACCCTCTCAAACGTTTTGTATTTTTATATCCAGTTTTACCTTTATTTACCAGGTCGAAATTAATGACATTACGATTAATCAGAGTATGTAAACCGAAACGAAATATCATGAAGGTCGATGGAATCTGTGTGCTGATTAGTTACCGTTAATCGATAAATATTCAGAAATGGTGAGAAACGGTCTGGTGTGATGTAGGTTTCAGCCATTTTCTTTATAGTGCCGCGTTTCGACCTTTATTGGGATCATCTTCTGGGCCTGGGATTTACAAACAGTGAGTAGAAATACTTTGATTGAAAATAAAAAATATATTTTGCATTGTATATTTACTTAAATTAAATAATTTTTTTATATTTACTTATATTAATTTAACTTTCTTCAAATTAACTTTTTCACATTTGTTAAATTTAAACAACGTTTGTAAAGATGATCTCGATAAAGATCGAAACGTTGGCATGATAAACAAAATGTTTTTCTGAAACCTACATCACACACTACAGCATCTCACGATCTCTGAATAATTATTGCCATTTATGTGATTTTGGAAAGAAATGGTGAGATTTGGAAAGCATACAATTTTTTTAAAAAATTGGATTTATGGGGTTTCTTGGAGTGCGAGAAACAAATATCTACTTGGGTTCTCGCTAAATATTTTTTTAAAACTTAGTTAAAGTGGTCGTTAATTCTGATATGATATGGTAAAAATATCCTAAACACAATCAATGATCTTTTGCCTATCTTTGTCCTACTGGTTGTGGACTACTGGTGTGTCACTGTTGATATTGATTAATAAAACATTGGATACAGTAAAATAATAGTTTATAATAATTGTTCATTTGATTTTTAATCTTTAATTGTCAGGACTTATCAAACGTTTTTGCATATTTTATAACGAGAAGCTTTGATTAAGTTGAATAAATATTATTTATCAATTAGAAAGATTAATTAAAGCGTTGAATCAATGCCATTAGGTATTTTAAAATTAACGTCTGTATATTCCAGGATAAAAATGTTACGATGACAAAAAATATACAAAAGTTTTACCCCGACGGTTTGTCAGAAGCCCGCCCCTTATTACATCTAATCTTTATACAGATATTATCTATCTGTCGAGATCTCCGTAGGGACTTGTCCAACTCGGGCCTACTATAATGGATTCCGGGTTTGGGATGCGATAAGAGAGCAGGGACGATTATCGGGCGGAGCGGAGATCGAATTATAATAAATAGAGGTGGGAGATTGTAATGACTTTGAGAGGTTGATTAATACATAGTGTTTATTATAAGGTGGGCCGTTTGAAGGCGTGGTGGCAGGGCTACTGGTCTTCTTGCTGCATTAATATTCCAGCCGGACTCCGACCTCGTCCAGTCATTAGCACTTCCCTGCTAGCGCTCATTCATCTATCCCGCTGGCAATACAACTGGCGGGGAATTGTATAAATTGCTTTGAACAAGTCGGGAGGGACGTACGATGAACATCGGCTATGTTTTTTCCTCTGGTGGAAATAGCTGTTGTTAACGGAATTTTTGCGAATTTCCTGTTCTTTGGCCGTTTATACTTACTGCGTTTGACTCTATCTGTTGTTTATTTTTTTTCAGAAAGTATGTGTCGATTGGCCCGTAAAATATTTTTGGATTAAAAAAATTGGAAGTCTTCGGAAAATCACTATAAAAGACAGATTCTAGGAAATTAAATATATCAACATTTAACAGTATAATTTTTGACCAAAAAAAATTGCTAAAATATGGTTTTTACCATGAAAACGGTTGATATTTTCGCACCCCGAAAAACTCCTTACATAATTTATTGGAAATATTATAAATTAAATTCTTCACAAAATTGTCGCGCCCGTCGCTTTGAACGAACTTCAATTATGGTTTGAGGAATTAACACGTCCATGGCTAGTATTGCAGTGGAACTGAGATTCTTAATTTATTGGAGGCAACTCCTTGCATATAAGATAGCACTGCATGTACCTGGTTGCTCCATGAGTGTGTAGGGGGAGGGGTACGGCCAGGTCGTTTTTTCAGAATGACCACTTATGTTGGAAATAATGAAGCCAGCCAGTTGAATGGCAGGTTTGGTTTGAGGTGAAATAAACCTCCACGCTAGTACCACAACGACTATCATTTAAAAGGAAACATTTGACTGCGGGGGGTACCGAGATTCTCAAGTTAAAGGAAGCAACTTCGTCCATGTAAGGTAGTTCTGCGTATAACTTGATTGGCAATGGAGAATATATGGTATGGTTGTATGGTTAGGTCGTTCTCCCAAAATGACCTCATGGTCGAGTTAATGAAGTCAGCCGGTTGAATGGTAGGTTTGGTTTGAGGTGAAATAAACCTCCACGCTAGTACCTCACCGAATTTCATTTAAAAGAAGCATTGACTGCGGAAATACCGAGTTTGTCAATTTATTGGAAGCCACTTCTTCAAGTTCTTCTGTTAGTCCATTTGCTCGTTTATTCGTGGCAACGTCGAAGTGATAGTTAAGCTGGACTGTATATAGAGCGGTTTTGGAGGAAGTAAGGATATGACCAGGGCGTTCTCCAAACATGACCGCCTAACGTGAGCGTAAGACCGCTGGAGCTAAGGTCAGCTTCAAATCTTGAAGAACATATAAACTCTAGGACATGCTTAGATTCAATCCACATGAAACTTTCCTGGGGTTGTTAAAACTACAAACAGTATGTAATTATAAAAAATTAACCCTCGTAATTAAATTATAGCCTAAGATACCCCAAATAACACATTTGAGTCTTTCCTGATTCAGGAATTTTTCAGTTATAGTGAGACTAATACTATCCATAAAATGTTGATGAGTAATCAATGAAATCTAGAGGAATTGAAAATGTATAAGTGGAACAAAGGACACAGTTCATGGCTCTCTCACATTTCTCTCTCTCTCTCTCTCTCTCTCTCTCTCTCTCTCTCTCTCTCTCTCT
>CM077109.1:13332041-13344937 GCA_039619505.1 Cimex hemipterus | reverse complement strand
TCTATCTATCTATCTATCTATCTATCTATCTATCTATCTATCTATCTCTCTATCTCTATATCTATCTATCTCACTCTCTCTCTCTCTCTCTATCTATCTATCTATCTATCTATCTATCTATCTATCTCTCTATCTATCTCTTTCACTCTCTCTCTCTCTATCTCTATCTCTCTCTCTCTCTCTCTCTCTCTCTCTCTCTCTCATTGATATATATTTCTGTATTGAACAATCCCTATCTCAATCTTTATTAGTTTTTGTTTCTTCAGTCTCTCTTTCTCACTCCCCCACCCACTCACACTATCTCTCTGTTTATTTTTTCATTAGTGTAAATATCTATCGATTTATTTATCAATCGTATCTATTCTATTTTCATTGTAATACTATGGCTGGTAGAACGATATAATTACTTTGTTCTAAAGTAGTTTTTTCTTTAGTTTTCTGTATCATTAGTAATTTTTTACTGCATGGTATTGTTATTAATTATTACTAATTTCCCTATTTATTGGCCCTCTTTCTCTGCTTTTGCTTCTTATATTAATCAAATTCTATAATAATTTCAATTTTGTAGGCCAGTTGGACGACTAACTTATGTCATTGGGTCGAATGTTATATAGTGCCTTTTTTTTCTACTAAAATGAGAAATCAAATATACTTATGTGAGTTGTAGTACAAAAAAATATTGAAACAGCATGGAGAGCTAGATAAAATTTAGAAACTAAAGGTTCATCGCCCTCTCTTTGGAATAAATCTAACTCTTAAAAATATATGTGGAACGTTCCCAAATGCATTTTGTTGAAGGGGGGAAGGCCTGTTAGAATTTACATATCGATGTTTATCTGCGATTCACCTTTTATTTTTTTTCTCTCGTTTTCAGGTACAAGCCTATGAGAGGATACCGGAAGCGGGAAGGAAGCGAGGCCTCGGATGAGATGATACCGTCAGATTATTGAGTTATTCCTTCCTCGGTGACAGTCTCCCACAGGCCGGTCGTAGATTCGGCCGGAGCCACGTTCATTCAGAGGGCCTACGTGGACAGTTGTGGGAGGCATATCAAGGGCCTACGTGCCACCGAGCACAGGAACTATATATCATGGGCATCTACGTGGGACGCCATCTTACTCACCGGGCACACCTATTGTTGTTATTAGGACCGGTAATCACCAGAGCGCTACAACAATGGTAATTGCCTCCCTCCTTGTCCATTGTTACACCGGGGACGGCCATTGTAAAAATCTGGAGCGAATCCTTCACGCCACTTCCTCAACGCACGGTTCGGTCACACATTTTCCACTTTTTTTACCCTGTGGAATTTTATTCAAATTTATTCGTGTTTTTGGCAAAAGCACAACGTGTACAAGTAATACTCTGTTCATGACAGACATACACAACGAAAACAACATTAACAACATTATAATATTTGTCTGTTGGTGTCTTGGACTTTCTACATTTTTCCATGAAGCCCCTCGTATCTCATAAAATATTTATCCTATTGTAAACATGATTACACCAGAATAAAGAGTATAAAAAATCTACTATTGTCATCTGTATTTTTATTTCAACATTAGGAAAAAAAAGAAAATAACCTAGAAGATAAACTATTGCGATTCAAAAGAGGTGGTTAAAGAAAAGTTGCCCCTACTAATAAACTTCAAACACATGTACTTAACTTCTAAAAAGCCAGCTATGTCCAACGTAAACTAAATGGTTTATTACTAAAGTAGTATGTTAGTAGTAATAGTAATTAGTATCAAGTGAATGTGTTCGAGTTTTCAAGAATTTCGTTTTAATAGACAATTCTCATGTGTTTTTCAACGCTGTTCAGTATTTCCCGTTCGAAGTTCAGAGGTCGGGAAGTATTTAAATGAACAAGCATTAGTTGCTGTTAAAACTACCTTGTCACTGCTAGGTCATATGTCTGTCTGCAAAATTTCGCCATCTAATTGCTTGGGCATTTATGCAAATGCACAGCTGAAGATATTATGGTTCTAATTGATTTTTCTTTCATCACTCTAGGGAGTATAACGTCAAGTTCAAATCGAAATTTCGGTGCACATTTGATACTATTTTTCGTATTATATTTTTAAGTTTTAGCTAGATAGCTAGAGAAATAGAAGGATAGATAAAATGCTTATGTGAATGAGCAAGAAAGGTAGAAAAGTAAGACGAAAGAGGAAAGGAAAACAAAGAACTTGAGAGTGAGAGTGAGATAATAGAGAGATTGAAAGGGTAAGGGATAAGAAGCAGAAATATACATAAGAAGATTCGATTATAAAAAATTAAATAAAAATCGAAAAATCTGAAGATGCCGTGAGAAGGGAGAGAAAGAAAGAGAAAATCGATAAACTAGATGTAAAAGATTGCGAGGTACAATAAAATAGAGGAAGTAGAAAAACGGGGGAGAGAGAGGGAGATCATTAGAGCTAGAGAGAAGGAAAAAAGAGATATCGACAGATTGACGAAAAGAGAAAAAGCACAGAGAGAAAAAGAAAGAGAGCGAAGGGTAGAGGAGAGATATTGAAAGGGTGATGGATAAGAAGTAGAAAAAATACATACGAAAATCGATTTGTAAAAAATAAAATATAAGGCGAAAATTTATGAGATACAGAGAGAAGGGAGAGAAAGAAAGAGAGATAAATAACGAGAGAGTGAGAATGCAAGAGGTAAGATGTAGAAGAAAGCGATAACTAGATGTAAAATGTAAAGAAAAGTAAAATGTTACAAGATAAAAAAAATAGACAAAGTAGAAAGAGAGAGTGAGAGTGAGAGAGAGAGAGAGTGAGATTAAAAGGATTAGATATAAGAAGTAGCAAAAATACATAAGAACATTCGATTTATAATAAATACAGTGTAAGGCGAAAATTAAGGAGATACCGAGAGAAGGGAGAGGAAGAAAGAGAAAAAGAGATCGATATATAAATATATGGAGAGAGAGAGAGAGAGAGAGAGAGAGAGAGAGAGAGAAAGAAAGAAAGAGAGAGTAAATGATAATATTAATAAAAAAGTAATTGTAATCAAGAAACGACACTTCATTTGTATAACTGGACCGTGGGGATTAAGTATTAAAATATCAAAGTGATCAAATTTTGTTACATTCATTCAACCATGACTGTAATAAAAAAAATCTTCATAGGAAATAGGTAAAGTACGAAATTAAACTAAATTTTCTATTACGTATGCAAATAAATTAATTAATATCGGAAAGTTCTTTAAGCGGGAAAAGATAATTGAGAAGGGGTTCCGGCCGTGCGTGACTGCGACAATGTAACGAAAGTGTTCCAGAGAGTCATAATCTGCCGACAAGGTGACACTCCGTGCGTCCCGGCCAATTAATTATTCACACAAACCGAAAATCGTCCCGTTGTACCGATAGGATCTAACACGTCGGGACCGGTAATTACGCAATTTGCTTGCATTTGTCGTTGACGAAGAGGGCCGCTGTTTTAATTGCAGGCGGACACGAACACCTGAGACGGGAAAAATTGTCGCGTGTCCCCCTTAAATCCGTCCAGATTTGTTTGTTTTCTACATGGGACACCCTCATATGTTGGTGTATGATACACGGTTACACGGGTAATTTGTTTCGATTGGAACTCATTTTTATCAGTAATCTAATCAATTCAGCTAAGTGCTAGACATTTTACTATCCACAGCTATTTTTTCTCCGAGGAATTATATTTCTGAATAAAAATAATTATGACTTTTTTTTTTATAAAAATAATTTTCGAATTGTCGGCTTATTTGAGGTGAAAGAGCCTGTTATAAAAATGTCTTTCTAGCCCTTCTTCCCCACCCCACCGTATAAAATTAAAAAAAAAATCTATATACAAACTAAACAGCAGTGTCACACTGGCATTCTCAACACGACAACCAATAATGGCACATCTACTCAGAAAACAAACACTTTGAATAAGTAGGAATACTTTGACTGAATCTCAAATTTTCCAGAATTGTGACAATTCATTATATTTTGTTAAATTTGAAATTGTCTAGCGTTGTATAAATTAATTTTTTTCCACCTCCTATATTTTTCTTAAATTTAAACTATGTTCGTAAATCCCAGGCACTGAAGATGATCTCTAAAGATCGAAACGTTAACAGGATAAAGAAAATGTTTTTCTAAAACCTACGTCACATCAGACCGCACCTCCTACCTCGAAATTATCACTGGCTAACGGTCACTAAACACCTCACATTTATACAGTAATAATAATAATAATATTTTTTTGTACCTACAATTATAAGTATATTGAGCTTGAAATTTGTAATACTATTAAAACCGAGTTGAAACTAGATAAAAGGACATTCTTATATATATCTAAAAAAAAGACTATCAAACTATTGGGTGTTTCACATGAAATGTCCGATTTCGTAGTTTCGAAAATTCAAAAAAGATAAAGCGTTTTTCTGGTATTTACTTCCGCGTGTTTACATGGTATAATTAAGCAGATATTAATCTTCCAATTTTGTTTATTATGATGAGCTCCCTAATCCATTATACACTTTTTGGTATACCTCCAAATACGACCATGGAAACGCAATTTTCGTTTAATATTCCTTTACGCGTTTAAGCTGAAGCTGTACGAAAATCAGGAAAACGCTTGTTGAAAGGATGGTAAATGATCGGACCATTCGTCGTAGATATGCTAAGTTTTCGGGAGGGAATACCGAATTGGAAAATGATCCGCGCAGACGACCTACAACTATAATTTACAATGGTTTCCTTAAGATTCAGGTGAAATAAAACCACTATCAAATAGTCAGAGGATTCGCCGCACAACAAAACTACTGTGTCAAGACAATTTCGGAACATAGGAAAAACCAAAGTATGATCTATGGGTCCTTGACGAGCTCACTGAGCGACATCAGTTAATGCGCTTTCAGAAATAAGTTTCGTTGCTCTCGAGCAAAAAACCGAGCTTTTCTTGAATGAATAATCACTTGCGATGAAAAATGGATCGGATATGACAATCAGCGTTGGTCAGGGTGGTTAAACATCTACAAAAGACCAGGACACATGCCAAAAGAAAATTTACACACAAAAAATTGATATGGTGGTCCATATCTGGAATTATTCATTACTCTTTTTTACCTAGTGGTGAGACATTACCTCTACATCGTACTGTAATGAAATTGACGAAATGCATAAAAAAAATAACTGTAAACAACAACCTGTATTGAATGTAAAGAATTGAATGTAATTAACTCCACTTTAACGCCAGGGCTCATGTTTCAAAACAAACTGTAAACAAATTGAAAGATGCTACGAAGTTTTTCAGCATCCACCTCATTCTCCAGACTTGTCGCCACAGATTTTCAACACTTTCGAAATTTAGACAATTACGTCAAAGGAAACATTTTTAAAAAAATAGTCCAAAAAGCGTTTTCAGATTTTGTCTCACTTCAAAGCTCAGAATCCTTCAGTTCCGTCATAAAGACGTTTCTCAGGCGTTTGAAAAATGTGTAGAAAATGAAGGTAACTATTTCGGATAAACCGATTATGTTTTTTATAATAATTAATTGTTTTTATATAGTAATTTCACTATAAAAAACCTTTACTTTGGAAACGAACATTTCCATGTGAAACGACCCAATATTTGTAAAAGATACAAAGCTGATACTAAAGGAAAAACTGTACCGGATGACACATGCCGTGTGAAACCAGCAAACGCCGATACAAAATATGATGGATTTTGAACGGAACCAGAACTGGAATGGGGAATGGATGGTTTCGTTTAAAAAAAGTACCAGACTTATGAACAGGTTAATGGATAGTTGGCTTTTACAGTTCGCCTAAGGATTTTAATGGGAAAAAAGGGATACAGGATGTTGGATGTTGGAAGAACGCAGGTACACTACACAGGTATGTGGTTGCAGAACTGCACTGAATGGAGTCAGTTTAGTTTCAGTCTTAAAATTATACTAGCCTTCTGTTTCTTCTTTAATCTATTATGGAGAGTATAGTGTTAAGAATATTGTCTGAGTGGAATCCGATAGGTAAAGTGGAAAATAGTTTTTTCAATTTAAATGTATAGTGAATAAATTTTTTCTTATTCAGCCATACAACTATAATAACAATAATACTGCAATTAGGGTGTGGTGATTAGTGGCCGTTAGTCGATGATTATTCAGAGATCTTGAGATGCGATCTGGTGTGACGTAGGTTTTAGAAAAAAAAATCGTTATCATGAGAATGTTTCGATCTTTATTTAGATCATCTTCAGGGCCAGGGATGTACAAACATTGTTTAAATTTAGCAAATACGTGTAGGATTTGGAATAAAATGTGAATTTACAGACTGGAATTTTTTTAAATATATTCGATCAATGTATTTCTACTCACTCAAAATGTCTTTTTTTCTGTTTAATTGTGCATTCTTTTGTGTCGCGTTGAGAATACCAGTAAGTTAATGTTTACAAACATAAAACAGCAATATCTCACGCATATCTCAGAATGGCACAATTATGCAAAAATAGAAGCTTTTGAGTGAGTAGAAATATTTTTATTGAATGTTAAAACAATTGCCTTAGTATATATTATTCACTATTTTCATGGTCCGCTCGACCAATTAATATATCACAATTAATTGCGGTTTTTAGTTGAGATGTAATACAAGTTAATGGCACGAGAGGGATTCGAACCCGCGACCTTCGGCTAGATACGCTGCTGCTCTACCACCTGAGCTATCGAATCTACCTATTCCACTCGGACATCAACTCCCCATTTCATTAACTATTTTCATCTCAACTAAAAACCGTAATTAATTGTGATATATTAATTGGTCGAGCGGACCACGAAAATAGTGAATTAATGATTTATAATGAAGTACACTTCTCTAAAGCTCTCCATCGCCATTTCAATTGTCGTCGAGAATCCAAACAGATTACACGAATTTGAAATATGGTAAAATGAGGAAACACTCGTAAGGTTAGGTTGAGATAGGGAGTTGATGATTCTTCTTTGTTTCACAGAAGCGGCAGAAGGGGTCTCGTAGAGTGCCCATTATGAAGAGGTGTCTTCTCAAGGGGCAATGGCCAGTTAGGATACCTATCAGCCTCCTAATTCCCTCCTAGAGTTGGGGAGTAACCATTTCGCTTTCTTAGGTTTGATTCCCTTCAAAAACTACCTCGTTTGCCTGCATCCGAGAGACGTATTCCATTCTTTGAGGAATTGTTTCATTCCCCAGCAACTTATACTCTCTTTCGCTGTGCTTAAAGTAGCTGCCTTAGTATAATTCACTTCTTTTCCACATCATACATGTATTTGTTAAATTTAAACTATGGTTGTAAATCCCAAACCTGGAAGGTGATATTTATGATGAATAAAGATTGAACAGTTGGCGCGATATAGAAATGTTTTCTAAAACCTACATATCACCAGGCCCCACTGTAATTACAACTAAAATGAAATTCATAATTTTAGTCTTTCGAATCACACGACGCAATTTTGACATTAAGCCCGACATTTGTTGTCAATTCAAACATACAGATAAATGGACAGAACATTTTGAACGAACTTTATAATTGGACTGTTCGTAATAACGTAAAGGAAATTAAAAAGCGTACAATTATTTAATAAACGATTTACTGGTTAAAATATACGAAGGGTGTTGTCACAAGATCATGGATTTTAAGATAATAGAAATGGACGTGATAATGACTCTATAAACGGCTCTTTATAACCATTTGAAATAACGTGCGTAAAGCCACATGAAGCCTGCTTGAAGGCGGAGAGGGACAAATTTCAGATAAGAGCACGACAGGTAACGAAATTAGTTGATTATTCCTTTCGCCGGCTACCGTCAGGACATGAATTTCAATGACTCTCCCGTACAACTCGTGTTCGCTCCGGGTCCGAAGATAGAAAGAGTTCTTCCGCCTGTTTTCCCCAACCGTCATTCGGGCCCGTCGGTCCGTTTACAGGGGAAAATCCAGACGGGTCAACCTGTGCCATCCCGGACGCCAGTTGTCTCTTGAATATCCAAAATATCCCTTTTACTTTCCCCGGTGAAATTGCCTTTTGACAAAATCCCCACTAACCATTTACATAACTACCTCGTATAATTTTAAAATACATAATCGAGACTTTTAATTCAATTGTAACAAATAACAGTATCAGATAACTATGACATAATTTATTTATTTGTTGCGTGCTTAGGATTATGAGCCTACACACGCAGGTAGCCCAACACTCTAAATAAGTTGTTCACATACAGAAATAAAAATTGAAATACAGCAACGTATTGTGCTGGGGCAAAATGAAAGTAGGTTTTGAAAATTAATTTTATTTTCGCAGGTCCGTGTCGTGTAATCTAAGCTAAATCCTCAAATTTAATTTTTGGATTATAACTACTTTTAACTTTATATTTTATGCAAAACATTTTAGTTTATATTGAATGTTATAAAACTGAGGACGTGCGAAATTAAATATGTCCAAATTAGATTTTTGTCAAATTTATTCGTACGAATTTAAACTTGGGCAAAGTGCGGGCTAAAAGCTCATCTGCATAGCATCAATACAGTTTGGATGAGGGTAGCATAAGGGATTGCACGGTGTAGCATTGGTTTCAGAAATTTCGTTTTGAAGATTTCGATCTCAAAAACAGGGAAGGTCGACGAGCGTTGATATGAACTTTTATTGTATTTAAAATATTCCTTTTATGCCAGTTTAAATTTAAAGTTAACAAACTTATAAAACCATATTTTAAGTGTAATAATTTGTGAAGTCGCTATCTAGTTTTTGACAAGCAGGGTGTGTTTTAAACCCAGAGCGAAAACACAACGATACCCTCGTGCAATCTCAACGGCGCGTTATCTCCAGAAAGGAGGGACCAAATGAATAATTAATCCCTTTCCGCAAGTTTCCATGCGAAACGATTCCTTCGGCCAAATCCCGGTTGATTTGTTGAAGAAGCCCCCTACTCGCGAAGATAACCTCTTCCCTCTTCGGCGTACGAGGGTCAGCACTACAAGGAAGAATATGGTAATAAGTCCTGGCGACTTACCAATATCTCCTTTTCGCCCCTCCTTCCGCTCATTCCGAGATTCGAGATTCATTAGACGACACGAAAGGCGTGGCCAGCCTGGAATGGCCGGAGACGCTTATTTAGACTTCTCCCACTGACTCTCCCGCAGTACCCAGTGTGCCATCGATTCTTATGGCTAAAGATGATAAGGAGTTACTCTATTGTAAATATGTGAAGCTCAAGTGTTTGCTCACTTATAACAACTAACTGTCGTGAAAAGATCGCTGTGTTGTTTTGTGAATCATAAATGAGCTGCATCAATCATTACACAATCTGATGCACCCTCTATAGTAGATTCAACATGACCAAACTCCTAATCAACGATAACAGCAAAGCATCTCCAAAAGGAAATAAATTGCCCAAAAATTAATAAAGATATTGCTACTTTTATTACGTCTCCCATCATTTTTATTTTATTTATATTATAAATTGTATTAAAATTGATTAGAAACTATTGTTTTTATTGAAGAGAAATTTCATTAAAGGATTTTGAAAAATACAATTAAACAATTTAATTCTAAAATTTTGTTTATGGGACACAATTATTTTTTTAAACCATTAATACCTTCTATAATGTCCTACATTATGTGAAAATCTCTGTGCACCTGTTAGGCATACTCTTAATAAGTCGAGAATCAAATACATTACACGACATTTAAAAAATGGCAGAAAGGCTATTCGAAAGGTGGGTTTGAGATGGGAGGTTAGTGTCCTAGTGGATGGAAGTCACGATAGCTCAGGAGATGGTTCAGCAGGTAGTGGGTTCCAATCCCGCTAGTGAAATTGACTCTTTTTAATTCAACCAATACCTTACATAAAGAATAATTAATTGAAAAGTCGTTATTTGGTCAATCGGACTACGAAATCTAATAAATACTGTTAATAAGATTGTCACTAATTTTATAAGAAATTTCTCTCCATAACTTGCTGCACGTATACTAGCTAAGGATGGTAATAAGAAAGCCTTCCCTGGAACGACGCATCCCCCATGTGCTCAATTGGAATGAGTTCTAGAAACAATGGGGAATGTGGCAGATCGGAAATTCCAAACTTTTCTAAATATTTAAGAAAAACTGTGCCTCCATGAGGTATGGCATTGTCATCCAGGAATCGAAAAGCCCTGCCGATGAGATTGTGGGCTGTATTTCTCGATAATTTCTTGAACATTCCGGACTGCCGTGAGTTTGCCGTTAACAATATGGAGTCGCTTTCCAGTATAAATTGCATTGTGAGACACCCATCGACACCCCCGCTATTCTTCAGTGAATAAAACAGCATTCCAATTGTTGCTCCCTTCTAGGCGTTCGCTGCACCATGTTCTCCTAAATTGCTAGCAGGTCGTCTGAAAGGGGCATACGATGTGAGGCCAACTTCTCACTTTCGAATTGTGTCTGTTGATGAAAGCCTGGTGAAAACTTAATTTAGAATCTGACTGGCAGCAACGAGAGGGTTCCCTTCTCACAGCGAAGATAGTATTTCTATCCTACCTTAGCATCGTAATGCGCTGAGATCACTACCAGAGGCCACTGTTGGCACTTCCATTCTGGCGGAATATAATCTGCGATATCTATTTGACGGTGAACTCGATGACTCATTCTCACAATAATATTGCGAACCTCTGGTTCAATATTATGTCTGATCATGGTTAATATAATACAACTGGATTAAAATAAGTAATCTTCATGTTTACTATTCTTAAGTAAACCCGTTGTTAAAAATGAGGATTAACACGGTTGTTTTTGTTTGCATTTTTTATTTTGTTTTATCCAACTAACAAGAATACATCGGTTAATTTCATTAAAATGAATAGAAGCAGAAAAATAAATTACAAATATCCATATTAATTTTTGAGCAGTTTAGATACGGTCTCATCTGCTCTTAAAGAAAAAAGATTTGCAGATTTGATTTTAAGGTAGAATAACCCTTTTCTACCTGTGACAAGCCGGGAAGTACTACTAAAATTTAAGTTTTGTTACTAGGCCAAAAAGTGTAGATATTTTCATGTAAGATCGAGGTTTTTAGCTATCGCTCAGAGGGATTTGGTATCTGTTATTAGTATTTCTATAAACCCCCTGAATCGGTCGAGTCAGTAATGTTCCAATTTCGTAGTCAATTGATTTGTTAGTTAATTCGGGGATATCCCCTATCCTATCCCTATCCATAGTTAATTCAGTTTCCGTCTATCTGAAGGGTAGCGACTTCATTTGTCTTTTACTCGAAAGAGGTAGTGGATGTAAGAAAGAGGTACGTTAATGTGCTGGGAATAAGTGTTTTTGTGTATGTTTGTGCATTCTTGAATTACTGAAGGATTTAGTTATATTCGTTATCGTGATGTGTTTTAAAGGTTTTTTTAGATTTATTTGCTGTTCCAAGAGTATTCCAACTAGTTTCTAGTACTAATTTAGGACAGTATGTATAGGTATCACATAGGATGGTATGTGATAGGTATCGACGGTTAATAGAATAGGACTGTGATCCAATGAGAGGTCATTCAATGTACAGACAAAAATGTTCTATTCGATGTAAAATTATAGTATGTAAAGACAGAACTTAGTTTTTAAACTGCAAACAAATAGCATTAAGCTTTGAAATTTCCAATCACCCTGGCCGCTCTATCCTTGTTTTAACTGTATAATCTAGCGCGCGCTATCTTGCACGATAAGAAGTTTAAAAAGTTAATATATTTAGAATTTAAAACTTAGTAAAATCATTACAAACTTGAATTAAATTCGATTCAAAAATTGTTTTTGACGAAAAGATTCGAATAATGATTAAATTGCAAATTAGAAATGAGGAAGTGTGGATCTGTTTTACCTTGGAAACGGTTAAGCATTATTGATTTTTTTTTTAAATTAGGTTTTAAGAATGACATGAACTTGCAACTTGGGGAGGATGGTTAAAATTTAAAGTTAGAACCATATATTTACTAATGAACAGTATGGAGATGGGTTGGAAAAGGTGTCAGGGAGAGTTAGGGCACTCTCTTCGCCATTAAAAGCAAGATAGTTGGCGGCCATTAAAGTCCCTCCAGCATTGTCAAGATCCCGACATATGGAGTGGCTTAACTTATAATGAAGTTATCAATTAGAGAACCTCCGGGTTCTCTCTCTGCGGAGCGTGTGTACGGCGAAGAGCGAGGACGGACGATGGAAGCGGGGTGCCTCCCCTATACTTTGAGCACTGGCCTGGCAGTTAATTCTAATTAGCAAGCTTAATGAAAATGCATGAGTTTTGATATGAAGTGCTCCGTCTGAGCGGGGGGCGGCGAGGGGCTTTGCTTTTGCTGTGGTTTATACACACTCTGGGGCTCCTGACACCGGTGGTAATTACAAGGGAGCGGGAAAGGGTGTGAGGGAGTGAGAGGGAGACGCCACAAGATCCTACTCGACACGGCCTCACTCTAACCCTCGTCAACATGTTTATCTCGTCACTTGATATATCTGGAATGTAATTTATATATTGTTAAATCCCGACTCCATAATTGCCATACAAAATTGCAATGCCACAACCCCACTCGAGGATTAAATAAAAATAAATTTCAGTTCCTAACCGATCTGACTCTGAATTTATATTTTATGATTATTGTATTGGAATTATAAATTCTTTACATATTTAATTTTAAATTTTTCTAGAATGAAATATCGTAGGAAATAAGACAACGAAAGAAATAAAACAATTATGTATAAGAAGTTGTAGCTCCAATAAAAATAATAATAAGAAATAAATGTTTAAGAAACAAAGAGACTATCTCAAATAAAGATAATAAATATATATTTATTTTATTGTGGTTTTCAGGCGATAGACGAATATCGACTCCCTATCTCTTTTTCTTTCTTTCTCTCACTCTCTCTCTCTCTCTCTCTCTCTCTCTCTC
>CM077109.1:13163480-13185130 GCA_039619505.1 Cimex hemipterus | reverse complement strand
CACACACACACACACACACACACACACACACACACACACACACACACGTTTTTTGTTATGTTCACCCTTAAAAGAAAAAGCTTGAAAAACACCTAATTATCTCATTTTTTATTTACATTTTGATATAACATTTATGTACAGAAAAATCAAAACATATCGGTATTTTTAAACAGTAAGCAAAAGAAAAGCTGTGGTCCAAGTGTCTGATCATCATGGTTTGCCTAGCCGCGCTGCATTCTTAATCAAAAGCTGTATAGTTTACAGCTTAAAATTACCTAACATCAGATGTAAAAAAAACAATTAAGTGTTAGGTGAAAAAATCAGTATTTTTTAAAGCGTATGAAATATATGAAGATTTGACGTTTTGATTTATCATGATCAGCCAATTCTCGCAGTTATAATATACCGACGGAAAGTGCTACAGCTTCCAGCTACTAATTATTAAAGATTTGTTGTAAAATCATTTCGGGTACAAGAAAAACTTGTACACTTTTTCTATATCCAGTAAACATGATAAAAACTAAAAACTACCGTTTTGACTTTTCCGATTAATTCGGCCCATCTGGCCTCGGAATATGTCAGCAGGCAAAGAGCAAAAGCATTCACTTCGAAATCATTAAAATTACAATTTAATAATATTTTTATGTAGATAATTGTTGGATTGTTAAAAATAACAAAATACATAAGTTCAATTGTTTCTGATATGCAATCTTCTTCGCCGTTTTTATTTATCAGGAGCGCTTCGGCATAAAACCTTCTTCTAAAGAAAGGGTTATTTATTTCTTTTTCTTTTAACCTTTTACAGGGCCTTCTTTGATGCTTTTGAAATTTCAACTATATAAAATATCTTATATTTATTTGGTTCTTTACTTAAAATGTGTTTAAGTTTTGCTGTTTAGCCAAAATAAATAATACAATAAGAGCATAATTTATGCAAAAGAATAAGGGGATTTTTCAAAAATTCGGTAAGATTTCAGGTAAAGACGAATCTGCCCAAATCATGAACAATTCACTTATAAAAAGATTATGCTGGATTGACCAGATTTCAGTATTGAGATTTCTGTTTTATTTTATTTTTATCCCAAAAATATAAATTTGTTGTTGTATAAAAATCTTAAAAATTATAATACAGTACAGACTGGTTTTGGCTGTTTCCGTTTTGGTCATGCCCTAGGAAAAAATTACAGTTGGTGAGAGGGGCCCAAAATTATTCAACATGTAACTTATATGTTTAAATTGTTCATAAGCTACTGGATACCCTGGTCAATATGCTTTATCGAATAGATTTTTGTAATAATTATTAAATTTACAAACGACTAGTTCTCTCTAAAAACTGTTTAATAAACAAAACAGAAAGAAGAATTATGGTAGGTAAATTTTAGGTACACAGGCTTTTGATACAACCCAATACCAGTAGCCACGTGTCACAATACGCGGGACAAAAAGTATATTTACAGAGGTTATTAATCTTCAAACAATGTGTTTAACGTCCTATTTAAAAAACTATTAAAAAAAAGTTTATTGGTGTAATTGGTGTCATTAGATCAGGGATAGAGGGCGATTAGAGCGTAACGCTAGGCCTGAGACTGACCATTGGCTAGGGCAGGTGGTCGAGCCACCTTGCTTCCTCCGTCCTCCAATTATTTTTACGTTCCACATCCTCGGTCTGAGACGGAGCGGCTTTTTTTATCTGATGACACGGGGTATCGCATATCTCTCTGTTCGACAATCGACTACACCAGAAACAATTCATTAGGAGATGACTATCAGGGGTGGTGGAGAGGTGTCATCGATGTCACATATCATGCTACCGAGCTTATCATGGCAATTGTCAGTTTTTCTTTTTTAATTGAGCCTGGCATGTCGTGCGACTTGTAAAAAAAAACGTGTGAACTAAACGGTAATTTAATTCTCTGTTTCAGGTCTCTCCAGTGGCTTACAACAGCTCATGGTCATTTGAAGAAACCAGGGACAAACAATATGAACAATAGCAAATAAAATTATTTAAAAAATATTTTGATGATTTTATCCTTCTATATCCACAAAAGAAATGTTATTTCTTTCCCTTTCTCTAGTTTTCTCTCTCTCTCTCTCTCTCTCTCTCTCTCTTCCTACGTGCCTATCTATCTATGCATCTATTTATCTACTTAAATTTCTGCTTTCTAAATAGATTCATGGGTTTATTGCTATTATCTGTTTCTTTTTCATACTTTCTACTTTATCTCATATTCTTTCACTCATTTTCTCCCTTTATCTCTCTTAGCGCTCTCTCCATGTGTCATTCTCCCAACCTCTTCACCTTCACTGTCTCTCTCTTTTTCTCTTTCATTTTTTCTTTCTTTCTCCCTCTTCACTCTTAGACAAGATGGTGACCATGGAATAGTCAATTCGATGCTACAAAACTGTAGCAGATTAATAGCGTTAATCATGTTACGTGAAGAAACATACATTTATTATCTATGCATTGTATATAATGGAACAACAAAAGGATAATTTTCAAATAAAATATTTTTAATCTACGGTATTTTTGGTATTAGTGAGTAACGGTTTAATTTTAAATTTAATTAAGGAATGTAGGGAAAAATGTTTTTAATAAATAGGTACAGATTGTAACGAAAATAAATTACTGTTAGCTTTAGCTTGCTTTTTGTAATTGTGTATTTATTAAATAATTAAAGAGAACATAAACTGTAAGGCAATTAATATATGCCAGAAAGTATGCTACTTTTTGAAAAAAGAGCAATGATCTCAGGCTGTTATCTAAAATGGAATTGTACCCGTTTGTACACACAATGTATGTTATTTTTGTTGAAAAAATCGGGTCTCGGTTAATTCTTATTCTTATTCATCCATGTGAGAAAAATGTATGTATAAGAAAAATTATGAAAATAATTCCGACAATATAATATAAAGATACCAAACCAAAAACCTTAATTGCTTAGATAATTGGGACAAGAAATGAAATGAACATAATTAAATCTAAAAAAGATTATTATAATAATAAAATTGTCTCACCGACCTCGGGGAGGATTCAAGAAGCCAGGATCGTGTCAACTAATTGCCCAAAATAAAAGAGATTTGGGGAAGTCGGAATGAGTAATGTATGGTAATGTTTTGAGAGGAAGTCCCCTGGTCGAGTCTTATCTATGCAAATGGTAAGAAGAGGAAGGAAACATCTCGTCTCTCCTCGGCAGTTATTTATTAAAAGGACCAACTGTTTGGTCCTAGGCCCTAATTACTGCTGCCCCCGCCGGGTGTCTTCCTACGCTCGCCGAGGGTGTCCCTGGAGACCTCACGCACGCAATTAAACGACAGAAAAATGGTAAAAGAAAAAAACACTGGCACCGATTGATGAGTTTTGTAGGCGAATGTTTTCGATAGACCGTCAAAGATTTTGGAACAAGAAACAACATCGGCTGGTGGGACGTTAAGCCCTCGTGTAAAATGACTTCTTTTATTTGTGCGATATTGGAAAAAAATTCCTTCATAACATGTCTCATGCGGTAACCAAGTCCATTTTCGTACTCATGTCAGTAATATAAAGAAATTGTGATTTTGTGAAATTTCCCCATGTTACTGCGGGTTGATGGACAATAGACTGATTTGACTAACAATATTATTGTAAACTTTTGTTATGGTTACGGTTGTGAATACTGGGCAAACAATAGGTCTAGTAATTAGGAAACTATCCGGTCTGGCAAGGGCCAGTAGACGGATCAGTGTCCGCGGGTCCGGTGATGGATTGGCCCATAAATCTCGTGGGACATCGCATCCATCATCATGTGTTTACAATACCTGTACCATCTGGGAGGCTTTGAGGGTGGAAAAGATGTACAAATAGGTTGAAGACGTGAAAACCGCCTGTTCATTCTTCATCATAACACCCATTCAAAAAATATGGAAAAATACTTAGGGTAGAGAATCTTTAAGAAAGGGTTTATTTAATATATTGATTTAAAAAATGTTTATTGCTAAGATCAGTGTTCCCTACCGTTATGAAAAGACCGTTGCGGAAAGATAATCTTTTAAAAACGGAAAATGTCCTACCGGTAGCAACAGCTGATCTACAAAAACATTTCACCCTCGCCGCCTCATATACATACAAATGAGGGTGTAGACTCGCGTTTATGAATTATTAATACATTTTTAATTCCCTTCCTGGGGATAACGTCGTAAACCCTTTTTACTGGTATAATAATTGGGTTAATTGATGCTGAGACGGTGGAAAGGACAGTCGCGTGTGTCCGAAACCATTGTATTAACATATATTTGCATTGGACATTTGGCCGCAAGGACTAGTGGAGAAAAATTACATCAGATACATTGCTCGGGCCCTCATCAAGACTGGTATCTTTTTGCGTTAGATGTCACGTTCCTTTTCTAACGATAATTACATCCGAACTATAAAAGAAGAAAAATATTTCTTTATTTTTTGCACATTATGCATGTCCGTATTTATTAATTGAAAAATAAGGGAGATAAGATCTTCATCACACCTAGGAAAGACCAACTTTCCCATCTCTTTTTACAAGTTACTATTTTACTTTTACAACATTTAACAGTGGAATTGGGCATACTTAGAATATAACAAAATTAATAAATAACGAGATATTAAAAAAAATAATAGAATTTTGATGTAAACCATTTCTAAAAAGTTACGTTCGTTTTTGTTTTGTTCTGTGTGTAATATTTTTGGATTGTTGGAGTGGAAATTGCATTGGTGTTCAAAATGGTAGGTAGCCATTGATGTTGGGGTTTTATATGTTGTTTGGGTTTTTGGCTGTCATAGATATCTTATCCAGATATTGGGGTGTAATTCCGGTGTAAATTGCCGGACAGTTTAAACAATAGAATTTGTAAATTAAGTCTGTTTAATTTGTTACTGTTGTGGGAATTCTTAATTCTGGAAAAAAGTGTGTGAATTGTTTTATAGTATTCCAACGCTATTTTAAAGCTTTATTGAAAGAGAGAAATGTGCTTAATTTATATAATAGGCCGGGAATCAATCTCATGTATTGGTTTATCTGTGGAATTATTAGTAATAGATGGTTTCAGTGTTGAGTTGTAGTTGTTGTTTATTTTGTTGATTATATGTTTAGGGTAGTGATTGTTATGTAGGTTATGATTAAATATATACAATGTCATGTGGTGAAAAGATTTAATGTTCCTTTCCTACCCCCTTCAAAATCCAACGTATATAAACATAAAACTTCAATATCACACTGGAGCTCTCAAACCCAATAATGACACATCTACACAGAAAATAAACACTTTGAATGCGTACAAACACTTTGATTGAAAAAAAATTTCCATTTATCTTGTGTAATTTTTTTTGCCTCCTACATGCATTTGCATAATTTAAACAATATTTATAAATCCCATGAAGATGGTCTCAATAAAGGTCGAAACGTCGGCACGGTAAATAATATGTTTTTCTAAAACCTATATCCACCAGACCGCATCTCACGATTTCCAAACAATCATTAACTAATGGACACTAAACACTACACATTTCTACACGATAAAAGAAATATTTAAAAAAAATATGAACACTAAGACATAAGAAATTAGCCTAAAAAAAAGTAATATATTGAAAGGGATAGAGAATGAAAAAGAGTAAAAGATATGAGGATATGGGAAGAGAAAGAACGAAAGAAAACGCGATAGAATAAGAGAGAGAGATGTAAAGAGTGGCCGAACATTACGTCGCAACAGACATTACTGTATTACTATACACAGAGATAGAGAAAGGAAAGGGCGAGAGAGAGAGAGAGAGAGGGAGAATGAGTGAGAGAGTGAGAGTGAGAGAGAGAGAGCGAAAAAAATTGAGCAAGATGAATTGAACTTTATATTTTTCCTTGGAAAAAAATGTTTCACTAGACCTTTCTTGCATAGAGACAGAAAGAATAAAAAAGGAAAAAGATAGGTAAGTAGATAGACAAATATATAGATAAAGAGTGGGAGAGAGGGAACGAGAGAGAGAGAGAGAGAGAGAGAGAGAGAGAAAACTAGAGAAGGGGAAAGAAATAACATTCAATTTTTATCTGTTATGAAATAAGACATGATTCATATAAATTATCATTATTTTTATCTCCACAAAACTGATTAAAGTCATATGACGCACATAGTACATTATATCTAAGATCTTCAAAAGAAAGAAACAAATAGAAGCTATAGTTAAATAAATTTAACATTAATGCTAAATAGAAAAATACCATATTATAGATGAAAGATGAAATCGGCATTCAATGAATATTAAATCTATCATATTTCCTCGCTACAAAGATCTTACATAAAAAAAATAATTAACGTCGTCAATAAGACTACTAAAAATAAATGTTTTAATATTAAATCTATCATTTTCAGGAGAAAATTGATAGGTCAAGGCAACTCGAAATTCGCTTAATTCGGCCGGTTTTGGCAGTGTTACGATCAAGGAATAAGGTCGGCGTTTGTAGCTACTTGATATTCTTCGCGGGAGTCGAGAACGCCCATTGTCGGCGATGGCCGCCTGTGTGGCCTAGGCCATCAGATATCCTCTTTGTTGCTAGCCCTCAGCAGTCAACTCTGGGAAATCAAGATTAGAGCCTGGACAATGGTAATTACGCGCTCTTAAACACCAACCTACCGTAGAACTTTTTTCGGCTCGTTTGCCCTTTGGACGGTGAAATTTGTCGCCATCCCTTAGGGAACGACTCGCTCGGAAACCGAATGTAAATGGTTGTCGTTTCCTATCATCACGTGATGGTCTTTGAGCTGCAGGGTACTTCCGGTTTTATTATGGGCTGCGGATGCAGAGGGCATTGCGACCTTTTTTATGTAAGTTTTGAAAAGAGAGAATGTATAACGGAAAGGGTTTTCTGCTTTGTTACTTCGAATTAATCACACAAAGTGATTTATCTCTATTTGTTAATATTAAAACCATCGTAGAATATGATGACCTTGTTGATAAAATAATGGAATGATACTGTATAATTCTAAGCCACAAAAAGAGGTGGTCACGGAAAGAAACAAGATCAAAAACGCACAAATTGTTATTTCGGCGATGTACACAAAATAGAACACATACGCTATTCAACCCAAATACCATATAATTGGGTGATATACTTAATTCCATCTGATCAGATAATGCAAACACAAAGACAAGGCGTTGGTGTAGTATGGTAGAAAAGGATGTTAGGAAGCGGAGTTTGTACTCCCCAGGCACTGCAGCTTTCTGGCTTATTCAACATTCCTAGTCCCTTAGTTTTGTCAATAGACTCAATCCTTCTTATAAGTATCAGGTCATTGACTGTTGCTCTGCTTCTATTTGATTCCGTAGGTTTTTATGATTAACGTTAGGTTAAACCTCAATTGATCTTTTGCTTCGCATTCGAAGATGATATGAATGGCTGTTTCCTCCTCATTACATAATTTGCAAATGCAAATGCATCGCTTTATATACCCATGCTGTGCCCAGATGTTTTCTCAGATACCAACGACCGGATAGTAGTCCTACCACTCCTCTGAGTTGTACTCCTCCAATTGCAGCAGTGTTTTTGCCAGTCTGGGTGAGGATTATTTCATCGTAAGTTTACTATGTCTAGCACCGCTAGAAGACAAGATGTTACTCTCTCCTGGTGCCAGGGCACGGAAAAGTAGATGGAAACATCTATGCGGAAGGACTTGCAAGAAAGGCACTCCCATACCTTCAACGAACATCTCAGGAATCAAAGGGAAGCTTGCTGGACAAGTATGGAAATGAAAGAGACTCCCAGCAAAGAAAGAAGTGATAAATTCCAAACTCCAAGGGGCTCTCGAAAAACCTAAATGAACATCTAACAAAGATTGGTAGTTCCTAAACGCGGTGTGTAGCTTCTGCAAGGAGGTAGTTTAAAACGCCCGTGTTTTATTCGACACATCTATCACTACAGCCGGGCCTAAAAGTCTAACTTGCTCAAGAATTAAAACTCATTGTTTTCCGCAGATAAAACACCTCTTATAAATGCAGCAGTAATAGCTACAACCAGAACATCATCTACATCTACTCTCCGCCAAAGTGATAATACTCGATTATGTTTATTAATGAATCAATATACCTTGATATATTGATACTCTAGAAAGATTAGGACGACAAACAACTAAGATCACCGCCGACACTCCGCACATTTTTATTCCTTTTTCCTTTCTTTCACGGGCCTTTTTTAGTCTGTAGCAATTTGAGCCTTTTAAAAAATCTCCGAAAAAGGTTTATAAAATTTTTACCAGCGTATTGATCATGGAAAATCGTGTCTGCACCGTTAAAGGTTAATCAAGTCATATGATTACTCAACACCAGTGCATGGAGTTAATGTTTTAACTTAATCTTTCTTGGTACAAGGATAAATCTTTTAAACGAAATTTCACAGTGAGAATGCATTATTTTCTTTTTATCAAAAAAGAAAACTACTTGCAAAATAGAATTATAACATTAGGTCTTAATTAAGTATTAAATTTTGTTAAAAATAAATTGATTTTATTATTGCCAATAAACTTGACCAATTAAAAGTAAAGAAAAAGCTATCGAAGATTAAAAAAAAACAACCACGCTCCTACATATTAAGTATGGATTGGTGCATCGATTAGAATCAATGTAAACCATTAACTCGTAGAAGTACGGCACATTATAATTCTAGAGGGAGAGAGAGAGAGTGAGAGGGGAGAACGTGAGAAGAAAGGAGAGATATCGTTGAGATATTTGATATGAGACATAACGATGAAATTATTTACACAATTATGAGGAAGGAAAGGCAATCTCTAAGCACCCTTAAGATCACTGTTGTTTAATTTACAAAAAATAGTTAGTTATTCCTACTACAAAAGAAGTAAAATACCTGGTAGCCATTTCTGACCAATAGACATAGAGCCAATACTTAAGAAAAAAAGTCTCCATGGGATAATACAAGTGAGGTCAATGATGATTTATTAGGCATGTGTATCCTGGAAAATTCAGTAGCTGGGAGTATAACAGCTCTTAATTGGTGCAATAAGGCATGCCTGAGTATCATGGAATTCATTAGAAATGCAGCGATTGCAATGCTAAAAATGTTATTCAACGGACCAGATGGTCTATACATCTTCCAGCGAGAAGCAACATCAAAATAATACTGATTTATGCAAAGACGTATCGTATAATGCTGTAGAATTAACCCTACCAGAGATAGTCCAAAAAGATATGATATTGTTCAGTCCTATGGACATTATAATGCCAAAACGGGCATGGGAAAAAGGATTATCAATCTCAGCTGACTCTGTTACTCGGACCGCCTATAAACCATCTGTACACTATACGCACAATATTGATGAAAGAAAATTAAAGTTAAAAATTCCTATTTCCACGTTGGTAAAGCTGGGCTCATTGCAAATCTGCTAATTAGACATTTCCGACTCAATTTGTACATGAAAATACTGGGCATAGCCAAAGTTTGGCTGGTTGGGTTCTGGTGTAGCAGCAGTAAGGCCAGGACCATTCTTCAAATTTTTGAACTGCCTAAAGAAACAATAAACCAAAGATCAAGTTAAAAACTCATGCTTTAAGGAGGATAAATCTAGGACAAAGACTTATTCATGAAAGTCCTGTTCTAACATCTGCTGTACGAAAGCCAGAATATATAGCACGTAGTTGCTAATTCAAAAGCACTTGAAAAACATTAAAAGTTGTAAAAGATAGATTGGGTGACAGGCACCATTACAAAAGCGTAACAAAGAAACTGACAGATAGCCTTGGAAGATTCCCCAGCATTTTAAATAAGAGCAAAAACCTATAACTATTTTATTAGAACCTGGTATGACTGATTAACAGTTAAATCTAATAAATGTAACTGATAAGCCCATTATCAAGTGTATGAAATAAAGCAAACAGTCTAGTGCTGTGATGCCTGAGATATAACCAACACGTCAAAGAGAAAATTTTGAATCCAATAAACGAAAATGGAGGAGTAAAATATGACTGCAAATTAAACAAAATATTCGAAGATAGTTAGCGAGATTTATTGGTGTATTTGGCTTAATTATAGTACAAGACAGTTGAACAAGTCTGATCGATTAAAATGTCAACCTTTCTTTTTAAAAAAATATGTTAAGCTCGATCATTTTTTTAGTATATTAATTTTGAAACTCCAGTAATTACCAAACGATTTATGATATTGGTGTGGTCGCATTCAGGAATACTTCGTAAACCCAAGCACATACGAATTTCGAAAAAAGGTTTTATCTTTTTTATTCCTCAAACCTGCTAATTTATTCGTCTGTTCCATATTCATGCGGTATCCCAGGTGGTGTGACTGCTCTTTTACCGTGCTTTCCGGGCGACAATTTTCTCCGGTAAAAACGTAAAACGCGGCAAAATTGCCGGTGGGAAGAACAAAAAATACAAGAAACGGCATTGAATTTAATGAAGGAAGTAAGCGACGAGTAGAGACAGGTTGGAGACGACACCAAAACCACATCTGCCTTTAACTGGTACAACATATAATTTGATATTTTCATTTATGAACTGCCATAATTCAGCCTTTCAACGACAGTTTCCGACAATTTTTCTCTTTCCTAATTTACGTGGAATAGATTGAGATATAAAAAAGTTGAAATTTTTATTCCTAGCAGTTCCAAACGAGCAATTCAACGAACTTTACATTCTTAATATTTAATCTTATGTCTGAATTAATTTTACCAAGGTGTTGCATGAATATGTAAAAGAAGAATACATTAGCAGGTCAAGAAATACGTAGTTACCGAACAAACCAATAATCCTTATTAATTTCTGATTTGTGATTACAATAGAAACTTTAATTAATTATTAAATATCGTTTACATCAGATTTTTGGCATTAATACTTTTTTTTTAATTTGAAATATGTATTTGAAAAATTCCGTCCAGTCACAAAATTTGCCAAATCATGCAGTACAAACTCCAATAGTAAAATAATAATAGTGCCAACATTGCATTTAGAGCCGTTGAGATTCGGACATGGGACCTCTACTGCGATGAGTGGCCGTGTAGACGCTTTAAACTTGAGACCACTGACTTGATGCACTGTGCTTTACACTTTTTGGCAAAAACTACACAGCCTGTTTTCTTCTACTGCTAATATTTTCAAGTGCCGATCAGCAAAGTACACCTAACAGGCCTGTTATGATCCTAAGCCTTTCCCGGCACTGGTGAAACAAGTGAAAACATTGCATGCCTCTGTCTCGTGTGACTGGGGGCGTTGAACTATGTTGCAATTGATCCTTTTATTTATGACGGTTTCCAATTTTACAAAGAGTACAAGGCTATACTGTTACTGTGTTACACCGAACCCATGATATTTTGTCAGACTCTTGGTTAATTTTGCCCGATATGGATGAAGTGTTATTTAATATGTTACATGGATTAAAAGTCTTAAAATATAACACTTCTTAGCAACTTCAACAGAACGGGATCAATAAAATAACGACAAACCGGTAGAGGAAAGTTGCTTTGAGTGATGTACTAATATATTTCAAAAATATTAATTTGAGGCGAAAATCAGAAGAAAAATTTATGGTGAAATTTCTCAATCAAGTATTATATCAAAACTAGTAGCTGAAATGATTTACCAATTAAAAGAAATTAATATACATATTAAAACGATAAACTCAGTTTTTGTTTTTTAATCACCTTGTCAAAAGTGGTTGATTAATTTTCACCGATGATACATCCCTCTAGAGGTGGTAATTAGAAGAAACGAGCTTCAGTCACTGTCACGATGGGCGGGTCTTAACTTAAAAATTAAAAATATGAGTTATTAACTAGCTGTAGAGGGGAAAATATGCCAGCGAGAATATAATAATTATACAAGCAGACATTAATTACGCGAAATATAGAATCTTTTTGAGATAGCGTTTGCGCCAAGATGGCGTTAGGTTGCAAATGACCACGTAAATGGTTGGAGTGGGGTAAAAAAATACGACAGTTTCGAAAACGAAACTGTCGCGCACGCAATTTTCCGATCTCATCAAACTTGTTAGCGAAAACCAGAAGGAAAATACTTGTACGAAACGTGATCGACGGGCGTTGGCATTTGTGGAACTCACACGCTAACCCACCGTTATAACGTTGTTTTTCCTAGTCGCACGTCAACTTCAAAACGACACTTCTTTCAAAGATTAAATTCGACTATCTTAATTCAACATCTTTCGACTAATTAAATAATTACAGATATTTTCTAAACGTTTACGTAAATCAGAGTGCAAGACTATAAACTCTTGTAATAATTCTCCATTGTGTATCTCATTTTACATTATAACTTTAATTCCAGGTCGATTTTATAAATTATTTCTGTCTGTCAGCACCACTGATCGTTGGGTTCTAAAATTCAGTGTCGTCCACCAATAAATTATTTTGGTAATGAGAAGCACCGGTTCTATCACATTATTTTTTCGTACATAACAAAACATATGGACGATTCAGACACTTAACAGGGCCAACATAAACATGACACATATATAGCAAACTGACCGATAACACAACCACCATCGGTCGGATTTGTATTTTGTCGGCCAATCCTCCACCATCCCACGATTCCAATCCTTTCAACATAAAGTTCTCATTCGTATCCTTCCTCAACTCTACCTTCTACATCATCAATCAATTTTGATTTTGATTGATCCAAAAATAACTTAAAATCCCAATCGTGAAGTATTTGATCCGAGCACGCTTCCACTTGAACCATTCCTCCATCCCTAACCTACAAACCCAAATTCTTAATAATTAAGCTGTCCGGAAAAATATACAAGGGCTGATTTGTTAAAACCATCTATTAGAGGCATAAAATTTTTTATGAATGTCAAAAGAAGGAAAACAATATAGACCTTTATACGGTGGGTGCTTCATGACGACTGCATGGAAGTGGCTTGGTCGTTTCCAATAATGAGCACAGATAGAATATAGAATTGCACAAGCTCATTATTGAATATGGTGGAATGTCGATATGAGTCTGAAAGACTGAAAAAGTTCGAACTACAGGTTCATCACCCTCTTGTTGAAATCTCACAATTTACCAAATACGTAGGTGTTTGTAAAGGGGATGCGTGTTGGGACTAAATTCAAAATTGAAATGTCACGGTATTTACCATAAAGGTAAATTTAAATGAATTATGAAGTCGTTGCAGCGGATTGGAAAAGTAGCGTTTAGGTTTAGGGTGTAATAAGCTTCGGCCATATTTCTCAACCGCCCCGGCTTTCCGGCCAAATCGTTCTCAATTTAATCGCGGCCCTGAGAGGGAATTGCCTCCTTTTAATACAACGACTGGAATTGCCGTGCATAAACTCTTTGCTGGAGCGAGTCCCGTTGGCGTTACCTACGAATTAAGGCCCACTTTACACTTTTTTACACCCTATCTCGGGGGAGCGAGCTGGGAGACGTCGCTCTTTTTCTTAAAAATAAAGAAGAAAGGATAAGGAAAAAGAGAGACTGGGATAACGTAATTCCTTCCAGGGTAACGAATGCTACGGCACGGGCTTAGCATTTGAAAAACAATACGCTCATTAATGCCGAAATGCGACCAGACTGACACATGTCACCAGAACACCGAGTGAAATATCTTACATAAGGACAACACAAATCTACATCTCCTGAGCCTTTACATCCGGTAGATTTATTCAGAACACCATAAACTTCAAATAAATCTATTTTATTTTTTTTAAATCCGAATTTCGTATAGAAATTATTTCTTCCTTGCCTAGTGCCATACGAAATTGCAATAGTCTAGTACACGTTTGGACAAATCATTTCGGATCTTCCTTTGTTCAGAAAGGTAACGAGGCCGATGAGACTAACGAAGGAACATCCTCTTCCCCAGTAGGACCAGACCCATCGGTATAATTTTGAACAGCCATTAAAAAGTTAGTTATTGCCGAATGGATCATGTTAAAGCCCTTGCTGGTATGTGAACCATAATCTTGTCTAAGGTTTAAGTGTGATTTTCTTTATTCTCTGAATACTGACAGAACCAACGCTATTAAAAATTGAATTAAATTTTCCAAACGAACACCTTCTTGAATAATGCGTGTTAAAAAAATCACTTTTGTATGTTGGGTGCTAATTCAGAGCTACTGGACAATTTATTCATTTTTATTAAACGCTTCAAATCATTAAAACCTAATTCATTTCAACAATTTGTAGCCGAAAAATCTCGTTTGTAGCAATTAAACGTTAGTTTCACACTGCTGATATTTTAATTACGCTTATGTGATCATACATCAAGTCTGTCACGGGTACCTGGGTACTCGGGGCAAAGTGGCAAGGATAGGGCGGATATTTTGACCAAAAAAAATCCAATATAATTGTTTAGAGCCTAAACCGGATAACTGTACTCCAGGCATAAAATATACAAAAGATTAAAAAAAAGTCCATCCGTACTTACAATTAAATTACTGGAGGACACCGGTACTGAACCAGGATTCTGATTGGACACCTGACAGTTCACTATAATTTAATTCTACATGCAAAGCAGGAGTGAAAACGGAAGAAATACTGAGTTGTTATTGCCAGGAAGATGTGGAGACCGCAGAATGTGTTTTATGTTTTAATGAGAATCTATGTAAATGCAGATTATTACTACCAGGAGAGGAAAAGTCGCAAGTCCGAACATAGGCGTCGATGGCAAGATGAGATTGATCAACAACCTCAAGTTAGCAACGGATTTATAAAATTAAAGGAACACTATAGATCTACTCAGGTCGGGGTGCAGAAGGCCATGTGGCTCCTCTTTTATACTTATATATATATCATTATATTTCTTTTATACATACACTCAAGCACAAAAAATAAGAGATTCCTATTTTGTTGAATGTTTTATAGTGTATGAAATATTAAAGCATTATAAATAACATACTAAAATTATGTATAATTGCACAATATACAGCAATGTATAATTAAATGTTGTCTGTTAAGTTCGTATCAGACTTGTTTGGCATCATCTCTGACACTGGTCTATGAAGAAAACGTTTTGGCATCAAGATTGATAATGCAGTTAGACGCTAATTATTTGATGGTGGGAATCTATGAAGTAGTAATTGAAAATGGAAGAAGGAATGACGTTAAAAATTTTAATAGTGTGCCCAACTAGGTAATCGAATTTTATGCAAGGTTCCAATTTAGAGAATTTCCTCGACCATCAGATTAAATGTGACTCGTCGATTCCTAGTTTTTTATCAGAACTTATAGATTTCGAACAATCGATATCCAAATTTTTCGAGAGGTCTTCCGGGCATCTCTACTAGAAACTGTAATGTCAATTCTGTACTTGACAGTATAAAACTAAACATGGAGAAAACTGGAAAATAGTTCCGAGGCTGTAAGAATCGCGCTCGCATTCACGTCATCATTGCCGAACAAAAAAATGAGCTTGTGAATCAATTTTCAGGACTCAAACGATTCAGGGCATTTGTCCTCGGGAACGGAATAAAAGAGAAATTGAATTGTAAAAAATATTGCACAGAAGTGCTGAGCATGACATAACAAACAATTTACGTTTGTACTGCAGTTATAAGTAATTCATAATAATTGAATTCCAGGGTACAGGACCTGCACTGGGAGACTGAAATCGTTCTTCCTCCCTTTTTTGAAGGTGATGTTTTCACCCTCATGCTTATGCTTATTGGTAATTCTCTGGCCGTTTTCAAGACGCCTTTGTTCGTCATTACAAAAGGATGAAAGCTCGAGGTGGCGGCGTTAGGACCATTATATAAAAACAGACGACGAATATGGTAATGATCGCTCCAGAAACTTTGGGAAAAAACGCTCCTAAGGCCTTTATACTCTAGAGACATTTAAATATTCAGCCTTAACACGGCTAATTCGGAACTGGGATAAAAAATCTAAAAGTATAATGACTTCGGCTGCAAATGTAACGAGAGGCAGGGGGTGCAACCTGAGACTTGTTTTTAGAAATTAACATCAGTCGGTGAAATAAAAGATACCTTATCTTCCCTTAAGTTGCCTACATATTTTATTTTTCACGACCACTCCAATCAGCGGTCATTTTCCTTTCCCCCTTTTCTTTTTGTCTTGTTTTATTTATTTATTTTTTTTACTGTACGTTTTGTCAAGAAGCCTTTTGTAGATTCGTTAACGATTCTGTTTCTTACCCCCTTTTATGAACTGGTCCCTTGAAAGAATCGTTTCTTCATTAAGGACCTGTACCTTTAAGATATCCAAATTACGGCTCCGTTACCTTCCCCTTTTCCTCTATAATTTAGATGTAACTTTTTTTTGCCATTCCCTATTTCCCTTGATCTCAACAACTTCGCAAGATGAACTTGTTTAAATTTTTATAGCTACATTAATAAGTAGCATGTGTATATATAATAAATTAAAATATATTATATAATATTGTTTAGTAGGGTATTTTTTATATTCGTCTTGATATTTAATTGAAGAAAATTGTTTCTTAGAAAAATGAGTTATTAACGTTTACAAAATATGTGTTAAGCAGAAAACCGTCACGCATCGTGCAGCATAGGATAAGCATCAAACGACCCTCCTTGGTTTTTCAAACATGAATTCCGAGAGAATTCCGTTCCAAGAGGGAATGGAAGATCTGGTGGACAGGGAGGATTCCATGACGGACAAAGCAATAATGAGAGACTGGTGGAATAAATCGGTCCGTGGTGTCAACCTTAGTAATGGTGTCCCGCGAAAAACAGGTGGGTAAGGAAAGGACATTGGTAAATAAATCACTACCGTCAGAGTACATCAGTCAATGCCAACCGGCGGCCCCGAGTCCAGTCATTTACCAAACAGTAGTTTGTTTTTTTCTGGACACCACTTTCTAGACCCGGCATTTATTTTTCGCTATCTAGCTACCATTCTTACTCATTTCTCCGTGTCAAGAACATTTGAGTACTACTAAACCCTAATGATTCAAATAAAATCGTTACTTTCTTATTTTTTAGCTTTTGTTTTTACAAAGCTCCAAACAACAAATGTCATATTGTCCAAAGGATTTTTTCGACAAGAAGAAAAAAACGTATGATACAGTGATGAATCGCCGTGTCAAAATCTTAAAGGTTACGACCAGAAATCATCGGTCAAGTGTGTAAAGAAAAAATTGAAAAAATCTCATTTAATTTTATCTTCTTATACATGACTTCTCAAACAGAATCACAGCTTCGGCTGATTTCAAAACTGTATATACATATGTATATATTTCTTCATTTATATATATTCAAAGACAAAAAAAGAGGCCCTTGTTTCTTTTTCCCAATAGCTCGGTGTAAAAGTTGATTTAAAACGGAAAGTACAACAAATATGTTTACCTGTACAGTGTTAGTACCCATTTACAAATTAAAAATGAACCAAATTACATCAATGTCATCTTTTCCAGAGCAAACGCCGTAAGTTAATTAGATTTTCTTTAATGAAACAATTAAGTTGAGTAAATTTATTTTCATCAAAACAAGATCAAGTTCGGGCAGATGCTGAGGCCAAGGAGGACGTTGTGTTCGTTAAGTAGCCAAAGTCATGGATGTGTCGCACACTACCATCCTCGATGGTCTATAGCGGTTTAGGGCCACCGTAAGTCCGGATGAAAGGGAAGGTAGTAGCCGTCCGTGAACGGACGACGGCTAGAGCCGGGAACCGTCATTTAACGGCTTCTCTGATTGGCAGTCAACTCCGATCCGTAATGTAGGAATGGGACCACAACTCCCATAAAAACTTCCTCAATGTACCTTAGTACAGTCTACGAACCATTCTGAATGACAAACAGGTTCGGTAAGGGTAGAGACGTTGATTTCCACTCATACCATCATGGAATATGAAGCAAAGCGTTTCCCACTTATTTTCCACACACGGGACTGGTCATCTGATTGTCACAAACCAAACAGCGCTAATCTGTGAAAATAACAGCGCCCCCCCATGTTCAAGTACCCAAGCGGGATGCGGATTTCCGAATAGTACTTCCGGGGACCTCTAGAAAATAGGCCATAAAGCCTTCTGCTGATTGCTGTAGAGCTCACTTTTATATTCCGGACTGTTAGGAGGTGTTTATCAAGGAAGTGTTTAAATGACGGCTCTGCATAGCGATAAAACGATTATCTCTAGCCGATGTACACCACAGTCGACTACTACCTCATCTTCGATCGACATCGCTGGTGGCCTTAAACCGCTATAGTAAAGAACCTAATGGGGAACGTCTAGAGGCAAGATTATTCTCTTCGTCAGGTTGTTCACTAGATAGGCATCGATAGGAACGAGAGACTATTCCTAAATCAGCATTTCGCTTGATGCTGAAGTTGTTGAGTTCAGCTTGAACAATGGGAGGCTGTTCTCTCACAAATGAGGGGCGGTTTGGTTTGTGACAATCGGTAGGTTGGTTCCGTTTTTCGAGAATACATTATGATATAAATACATACATTTTGATATTAAAAAAACAGCAATAAATCAATAAATACTTGTGCCTGGGTTTTTTTTTTTTTTTTCCGATTGAGAATATATGTGATCATGATTGTGGTGTATTTTCCTACATTTTAATAGGCATTCCATTTTGTCGATGATCGAAAAAGATATTAAAAAATGTAATATGTAAATGTAATAATGTAATTGTTGCTTATTGTAGAACGTAAAGAAGTTTGAATAAGTAATCAAACAATTAGCGAATTACAAGAAAAATTACTTACTTGTAAAATAAATCACAGCCCCGATCCTTACATTAACTTTAATGTGTTTACGGGTTACAACATTAGGTGAGATTTAATTTATTAAAGTGTGATATACGATAAACAAACCACCCATTCAGGGGAATGTCGCCGCAAACAGGCGAAATCCCGGCTGAGACTCAGAAATCGCGCCGGCTCAAATTAAAATTTTGACCATGAACATACTAATACAGGTGTAAATGATCCGTCATATATTAATAAGAGACGTCGGACGGCTTATGTTTTATGCATAAGTGCGCTCAACTTTCTCCGGCCTTGATAAGAGGACAGTAATTAAGTCCTGAAATCACCAAATTGAAGGTAAGATTCATTGCCATTCTCAACGATTTATGAGATTTTCTATCAAATGGCACGTTTCTATATGCGATTTATATTTTTAATGCAAAATCCTTTGCATAGAAATTCGAACTTTATAGTGTTTTCTAATTGGTTCATTTTCTATTTGGTTTTTATAAATTTCAGTCGTCCTCCGGTTCTTAAATTGGTAGAGAAAACTAAACCCCAGGATATCTTTTCGGTACCTAACAATAAGGTGAAATTTGAAATGTTATCTGTACTCAAAAGAAGACGGCAAAAATAAAACATGGAACTATATTCCACAGAAAGTTTAAGCGACGATCTATGCCACCTTTGAATTAGATGAGAATATTATTATCTCAGCAATAAAACTAGTAATAATAATGCCAATATATATATAAACAATGATAATAGTTTGTATTGATAATCGACAAACGTGTAATTTGAATTTTCCCAAATACCTTGTACACTTGCTTAAACGACCAATTAGCATTTCAATATAATGTAGTTCACTATGAAACTTTTCACTGCTTAATAAAAATACTATGTAGAACTAAAACATGGATACATAATAATTTATACACGATAATACTTTCTTTGAAAGTACTCACTTGGTCTGTCTGTTGTCGATGATTTGGTCTCCAGGCACTTCTCCGCATCTAGAAAAAAAATCAAAATTAAAAATATAATCTTTTCGCTATCTAATGTAGTGTGTTTGAATTGAACGTAATGTATCTTTAAAATATCCAATAATAAGATGATATTATTTAATGTGGAAATGAGATTAGACAATCAATTCGAAGATGTCGAGGAACCGAAAACTTTCTAATCAATCAAAGCAGCAAGAGGATTGGCACACTAAAATTACGGAAAACGACCAGAAGTTCAAGGCACTATCAAGGCAGACCAGTTTATCAATCCACAGACACAGAGAGAGTTGAAATTTCAATTTTACTTTGGTAATTTACAATACACTCACAAATGCAATAAAAGCAACTGGAGCAATTGGCTATTACTATACCACTAAAAATAAATATTTCCTGGCAAACAGCCTATCCGGAGGACGAGTAAATCTTGTAAACACGGATAATTGTAATAGTAATAATATTGACAATGAAAACAAATATAAATTGTCCCTCTTTGTACGATTTCCATTCGCAACAAAATAATTTTTTTTAGGGTGAAAATCATTTTTCAGTGATATTCATAAGTCTTCAAATTAGAAATGTTTAAGTGTTTCCCCGAATCTCCTGAAATGGGCGAAAATATTAGCAACACCCTGTATATATTATATTATACTTTTATTTTTTATATAAAAACACCGGCTACCGTCTCGTTGCTCGGACAACTGTCAGTGACTAAATCAGCTCATGTTTAATTCATCCTCTGAGCAAAGCCATTACCTGAGGACACTTCCGGCGGAGTCAGTCGGCCGGACAAGATACCATCTCCCGCCAACTGCTATCCAACAGTTCGTTTTATTTTCAACCACGCATCGATAGCGTTATACATTTTATTGGTGAGATCTCGATTTCGATAAACCTGATTGCGAATCTAAAGACCACCGCTGCACCAGCAACACAACCCCCCCCAAAAAAAAAAACATTAAATGAGAAACGAAAGTAAAATCATATTTTACCGATGTGGTCCCAAATATCAGATTTTATATTTACATTTAACATGAATTTTCATCCAATTTTAAAAATGTAATGAGAAAAGCTATGGATACATGTTCAGCAATAAAATCCAAACGGACCCATATTATTTCATTTTTAAAGATTAAATATTCTCACCCCCAATTTTTTTTGTATATTCATATATGCATGCAAATATGTTATATACAGGGGCGAGGGTATGTATCTGAAAAGAATCAGATAAAATCTGTGCAATTTGATCGTTCTGATCATTTTGGTCAGCCTATTGTAGCCGTGTTGGCCTGTCAGACGCTTTTCTATATTTGGCTCAGTCTGTGATAAAAATTAAAGATATTTAGTATAAAATCTTGCACTTCATCGGTATTTATACTAAATTTATTTACTGTACGGTAAAGAGTTGCTTTTGAACGCGGGAAAATTATTTCACGTTTGTAGTGATAGAAATATTTAAAAGGATTCAAAATGTAAAACAATTTTGGCCTCAATATAGCCATCGTGTTTATAATTCTTCAAAATGATGCAGAATATTTGTCTGAAATCCAGATAGTCCTAGTAATAACTTTGTTAGTTAAACGGACTAAAACGTTCACCATGCATCGATGCATCCACCGACGCCTTGATGTATTAAATAATTTACTTATTTTTATTAAATTATGTCAAATACTCATTATTTCCTACGGGTTTAGCAGTGCTCAATTATCCTACTAAACCAGAATATTAAGATAGGAAGAGGGAGAAGAATAAGAATGAGAGAGAGAGAGAGACAGATTGATGTATATGAATTATTTAGCAGTTTCGTGAACTGGTATTTATTTCTGTCACTTAACGAAGAAAAAGAGAACTAGATGAGGTTGGGATGAAAGAGTGAGAGAGAGAAAAAAGAGAAATAGAGAGAGAGGTGAGAGAAGAGAGGAGAGAGAGAAATATATAAATATATATATATATATATATATATATATATATATATATATAGAGAGAGAGAGAGAGAGAGAGAGAGAG
>CM077109.1:13119917-13153480 GCA_039619505.1 Cimex hemipterus | reverse complement strand
AGAGAAGGCGGGTAATAAAAGTAAGTATGACTGAGAAAATTAATATAACAGAAAAACGAAAGAAAAGGAGAGAGTGAGAGGGTGAGAAAGGAAGCGAAAGACATGGCGGGTAAAAAGGGTGAGTATGACTGAGAGAAAGTGGGGGAAGAAAATAACAGAAAATTTATAGAAAAAGATAAACAGGAAGGTAGGGAGAGGATGGAAAAATTAGATGAAAGAGAATGAGAGTGTGTGTGAGAGAGAGTAAGTGGAAGCGGTAGGGCGGGTACAAAGATTGAATATGACTGAGAGAAAATGGGAGAAGGAGAAATGACTAAAAAAGAAAACGTAAGAGGAGAGATGGGGTGAAAGAGGGTGAAAGAGAGAAGAGAAAGAGAGTAGAAGAGGAAACGAAAAATAGATTGCAAACAAATATAAATGAGAAGAATTTTGAATAGTAGAGGTTAGGACGTTCATATCTTTCTTTGGATCGAATTATGTGTATAATTCGTTACAATTCGATTATACCATGAATATATTCATTATCGATGTTTATATAATCTTTAAAATGTAAAATAAAACCACAATTAGTATGTATTACCTTGTAATAATTAGTTAAATAACGGAAACGGGAAAAAGTAGCTTACTTGTTACTCAACTGAGCCGTCGACTAGTTTCGCGCTCATATGTAACAAGTCATGTGATTATAGAAAGTTCTTTTAAACCACGAAACAACTTAAAACGGAATAAAAGTTTTCTTACAAATTTCTAATTTGATATTCTTATTATTTGTATTTTATTTTCCGTTCGATTACGCCGGAGAAATCTGAAGAAGACGGGATATCGATTTCGCCGTTGACGAGAGGAGGCCGTGGCTCGTGGAACGAGGCCCTATCGCCTCCCATCACCGGCCGCCATATTGAGTCGTCGCAAACGTTTCACTTACGCCGTTGTCGCGAGAGTGATTTTTTCCCGGAGAACAAAAGGATTTCTCACAGATTTTAGTTGGACCGGGTTTTTTTTTAAATTAAGAGAGATAATGTCCGCCGTGAGGCATCGTCGCGGGGAAGACCAGGTAAAAATCACGTTTCACCCTTTAAAAACAACTACCGAATCAGCTCGGCCCGAAGCTCTATTATTAACCACGTTAACCATGATCTTTCCTCCGAATTACCGGCCCCCTTGAAAGAAAATTTCGATGTTTTATACTTTATTGTTCCGATTTTGTAACTTTTCATTTTACTTGACGTGCTTTTTGATAAATAAGCTATGAAGTTTTTTCGTTATGTGAACTTCCGTCGCGGCACTTCATTGATTTTCCCGACGCGACTGCATTGAACTTGCCCAAACGCCGAGAAGCTTCTTTTTCTATATTCTACCCTAGATATAAATTTATGCTAATCATATTTTCTCTTTCAGGCTGTAATCGACATTTTAATTTGTTAACATCTATAAAACAAATAATAAACATGGTTCTCTGTGCTAATTTCTTTTTCAGCAATCTACTGTATAAGTTTCAATAGATTTCATTTGATGTTTAGTATAGAAACATGCCCATTGAAGGTTTATTGTGAAACAAAAATATGATTATAATCATAAATACATGATTTAAACATGATAACCTTTTCCAGTAATAGTAATAAACATGATACAATCTGTAACTTGAACGATGGAGATTGACTTACATCAGTTTTCTAAATTAAGGCCTTGAGAACTAGTTGAAATGTCGACTATTATTGTTTCATTGCGTATGACAGTCTTTTGAGCATACAATATGAGTGTCGTTGCTGTCTCGATGCTAGGTGTGATTAACGACACCATTATGTCTAATCTCGAGGCATAAATGGGCATCGTATTTTTTTCAGGAGTACTTCGTTGTTTATAATTATCGTTGGCAGTGGTCTTTAAAGTACAACGATGCATTGTTACCATAATCTTAACGCATCAAGTCATTCCAGATTTTATTGTAAACAAATAGTTTAAACAGTTAAAAAGGTTTCTGCAGTTGATGTGACGTGTATTGAATAACATCAGTTTTCCATGAAAAATATTAAAAAGGCAAAACTTAATAAACTAATTTGGCTTATATATTCCAACTTTGTAGAAAGTGAATCATTACTTTGATCTCTTTGGACGATAGATTTAATAATTGTGTTAATTCTCAGTTAGTATTTCATTTTTTAGATTTACTTCATTCATACATCAGATTTTCTAGAATAAGTAGGTTTTGAGAATTAGTTGAAACTTAAGCTTTTATTATCGTTTTATTGTATATGGCATTAGAGATTATTTGCTTGGAATCCAAAAAATCTCTTCGTCTTTCATTAGGTGTGCCAAATCTCAACATAAATTGTGACCATTTTATTTTTTGATTGTGCATAATTATGTTAGCAAGTTTTTTAGTTATAAGGTCAACAATGAAAGGGTAATCATAAACCATAATTTCTCTGCTTTAAACTTACTTATTACTTACTTACTGTTACTTTTTATACCAACCACAAATATGGGATATTTTTACCTGCATTATCTGTACTTGTTAAATGACTGTTTTTGATGATTTTTGCTGTCTTGATAGCCTTGACATGTTTATTCATTGTTTCATTAATCAGCAAGTTAAACGAAAATGTTCTTTGCACCATATGTTGACTGAATGTCACCAGTTTGATCAGTGGGATCACCTTTCCTTTCCGCGCCATTCTTCTGGTGAATGTGAGTTCACTAGAGTTATCTTCACTTGTTACTGCCAAGATTTTGGTCCTATTTTAAGGTTAACATCAGGGCAAAACGTTCTTAAAAAAATTTACAATTTGAAATCAAATTTTTCAAAGGTGGTTTCATAGTGTGATTGTCATTCGATGTTGTGAATGATTTCTCTTAATGATGAAAGGCTTCATTATCAGCAGTTAACTTTGTTGCATGTCGGTAAACACATATACCAGCACTGGGTTGGTGTCTACACTCAGATATTTCTTAACACATTGCCATTCAGTGTCATCCCAACAGTTAACATGTTGGTATAATTCATTGTATTAATCTTTTCACCTCTCTTTCAATTTTTCTCCTATGAACGTTCAACGTTAAATTGTTAGTCGAAATGTGAACATTTTTAATCCCGGATATAAATGGTCACATTTCTGTCAGTTTGATTTTAGTTAGTTAATAACCATTAACCAGGGATTTGTAAACATTAAAGAGGAATTGACACTTTAAACTTAAAAACTTTTAACATTATATCATTAATGACAGTACCCATGCCCATGTACTGCTTATTCTCAGATCATTACTATCCCTAGTACACTAATTTGCATGATGTACACTGTTACATAAAAATAATAACAATTTTACTATCATCAAATTGACTACCATAAAACATTTTGTTTGCCTGTTAGACATTTTAGAACATTTACATTTTAGAAATTCATGACATTGTTGTTTTTATTAAGTGTATAATTATCATCAATTGATGATGATTATTTTATGAATCTTGACAAAATTTTACATGCAAGATTTATGGAGTTTTTTTGGGGAGGAGAGTAGGGGAATAAATGGTGCTTGCTTATTTTATTGTATTTGTTAAAATGTTACATTAGATAAGCACAAACTAAAGGGAAAACTATAGCTTAATACCTTTTCCAATATTTAGTATGTCAAAATTCCTTTAGCCATTTTAGTGTATAAATTTGTAATCTGTTGTGTGGATTTCATTACAACAAAAATAGTTTTCATTTTAGAAGTTGCAGTTTTTGTGTATTCTTTTGTAGTACTGAATTGTGACATTACCAGTTTATAATTTATCAAATTATCTCATACCACACTTGTGCCAATCAGATTGTGTGATAAACAGTCAATTATTCTATCTGGTCATTAGTGTCTTCTAATTATTGTTTTCATTTGTGCTTATTATATCTGGTAAATATCTTCAGTATTATAATTAAAGTGTTTGTTTAAATAAATAGGTATTTAACTAATAACTTTCATTTGGAATTTTTTTTATTATTATTTCCTTTCAGGATGGGAACTGTTGAATTTAGAGTTGTTTTTATTATTGTTGTTTGCATTGTGAAGTTATTAAGCTAATTTAACACCACCTTCATCATGACACGAAGAATATGCTATATATTTATTTTATTTTTATTTATTTATTATTTTTTTAACATAAAGAATAATTTTTGATGTGTTACCACAGGAACTTATTCTTAGCAGTTTTGTGTGATTGCTACAAATAAATTGTATTGTGAATGCATTTCGAGTTGGCGAACGTTGCCTTCCGCTATGTCTTTTTGTGCTTTGTACTTTGGTTTGATTTTGTTATATGAATTTCAGATGGATTAGACGAATTCAGTCAGCTTTGTCAGCTATTCTCAAGATCTGACCTTGCTTATCAGACTGAGGTATTGTGCGAAAAATCAAATAATAAACAGATAAATTGTTTAACTTTCCCTGATAAAAAGTGAGAGAGAAGATAAAAAAAAATAAAATAGAAACGAATGTTTGCATATTTAAATGAACAACTATTAACATCTCGATTAGAAGTCAAATTAAAATCCTATTTTATCATAGAAAGTTAAACATATATTTCCAGGAATGTTTTATTCCTTTTTTAAATTTCTTATGCTACTTTTTCTTTTAAATTAGACTTTTTAGTTTATAGTTCATATTTTAATAGAACTATGCAATTTAAAAAATATTGTTTCTTGTTGAACTTTGATAAATTTGTGATCAAATCTGAATGTTTGTATAAACTTTGTGCGATTAACTGTTTGGCAAATTTATTTACAAGTTATTTAAACAGTTATTGTTATCAATTATTTAGTTTCATTCAATTTTACCAACTTTTAGATTAATGCAGGTATTTAATAAAAAATTCATTCAGTGGCCAGTGTTGTTTACTTCAATAGAAGAGAATGGCAAATTGAATCAAAAATCAGTTTTTCAGTGAATTGAAGAAGACAATGCTTTCAGATTTTCATAAATTTAGATTAAAACTCTGTCAGTATTGTCAAAAGACAATATCACAACCAACCTACATATGCCGCCTCCGGTAAAAAAAAAAAAAAAAAAAAAAAAAAAAAATGTTAAAAAAAATATTGGAAGACATTCGAATATTCGTTGGAGTAGTTTACGTTTTGATTGGACACTCAGTTTTGTGAATTTGTCGATAAATGGTTTGTTTGGTACACAATTTGTTTCAGAAGGGAACGTTGGTATTGGAAGAGTTTTTATCGCAATAGCTTTGTACAAACTTCAAAGAACAAATCGCATCTCCAGTTTTGGGCAATTCTAGTCTCCTGTTGTAAAACGGTAAGGATCAACAAAGGACTTTTATTCGCGCCTTTTGTAAAAACAAAATATACATTTAATTATTTTTGAAATTAAATTTCTTCATGAAAAGTGTCATGTGATGCACGATGCATTTAAATGTGCAATTTTGGTTTTAAAAAATGTTCATCCATCTTAGCAATTGGCATTATTTTTTTCTGTATGAATGTGTAACTTGACATACTGAAGGGCATTAATCACTAAAGACAATAAAAAATATTTAAAAAAAAATTCCATTTCAATACTTCAACGCCTGTACAATTAAACAATTTTATTATTTTAATTGGGGAGACTTATTATCAACCTAGGAAGAAAAATTCAACGTTTTGTGGGTAAAGTTTCTTTCTTTTTTTACCTTGGTACTAATTTATTTTTGAACGTTTCATTATTAAGATCAAATAGTGGGATGGACCGAAGGCAATTTGGAGAAAATTACTATGGGAGGCATTACCAAGGCAGCCCATTCTTCAATCCTGGTGGCCAGAAATCTGCTGAAGAAGAGTTGGTAGCCCGGAGCAAAGAATGGATGAACAGACAAGATAGAGACAGAGACCAGTGGAGGAGATCTGTCGATGATTTTCTAGATGATAAAAGTAGTAGTAGGTATCATAAGAGTAGGGACAGGTCTCGAGAAAGGTCTAGGTCTAGGGAAAGGGGGGAAAGAAAAGAGAGAAAACGTTCTCGTGAAAGGAGTAGGGAGCGGGAATCTTCGCGACGATGGTCACCGGAAGATGATGAAAGAGATACAACAAATACAAGAAGACGGCATGAGAGGGGGGAGGGTGCCAGGAGGGGCAGTGATGATAGAAAGGATAGGCATGGGCAGGAGTGGTCAAAATATCGGGGGGAAGAAAAACCTGAATCTTCAAAGGAATCATCATCTTCCTCCAGGAGGCATTCGAAGGATGAAGATGAAGAGAAGAAATGGTCAAGTGATGATGACATGAGTACAAGTGGATTTGAGCGAATGGAAGGGGAATTAGATAAACCATACTCTGATTTTTCTTTAAGACCCGAGGATAGATTCGTATACAAAAAACAAGTTCCACAAAGAACAATAATTATTAGGGGACTTGCTCAACACATAACGGAACAAGATATACAGGATGATATTACACTTTCTCATTTGGTATGCAAAGATATTAGATTAGTTAGGAGGAAAGATACAGGAACATCAAGAGGTTTTGCTTTTGTTGAATTTAGTACAGTTGGTGATGCCATTAAGTGGATAGAATTAAAACAAGGGGAGCTCATGCTGAAAGATCACTTTCGAGCTCTTCTGCAATACAGTCTGCCAAAGGATTATTCTTTCGGTAGAGAGAAGTACTTGTCTGATTGGTATTGTAAATGCCAAGCTCATAATTTTCGACGAAGGAATACCTGCTTCAAGTGTAATTTGTCAAGAAGAGAAGTTGAAGTGGAATTTGTCGATACAATAAGTTCATATCCTACAAATACAGTGCTTCTAACAGGTTTAGATGTGACAACAACAGAAGAGAGTGTGCTCCAATCTATTAAGACTCTATCTTCTCTTCCAATAAGAAGTGTACGGATTGGAAGAGATATTGCAACAAATACTTCAAGGGGTGTTTGCTACTTAGAAATGAACAGTGTCGTTGATGCCATGTACCTTCACAATGCTCTTCAAGCTTCAACACCTTCAATAGATGGAAGAACTGCACTTGTATCATATGCAAAACTGGATCCTGTATCTTTGAATTCATCTGCTGCTATTAGTGTACAAATAGCTAATGCAGCTGTAGCTGCAGCTCAATGGAGTCACCAGAAGACAGATAGTCAACAATATCAACTTAGTGATGTACCTAGACTTGCGGAATACAGTGCTGCTCTTTATGCTACAACACCCCAAGAAAAAGCGTCATATTTAGCTTACTATGAAGAATATTATAGGAAACAAATTACAGAAGGTGAAAACATATCACTCCCTGTAAATAGTTCAAGCGGTCTTGCCACAGCTCAAGCTGCAGTTGCAGCACACAAAAAGTCCAAAGATAGTAGTAGTAATAGTAAACTGTCACCATTAACAGAAGCACCAGATGGCTCTGGAGATAAGACTTACCCAGCTCCAGATGTCACATCTTACCAGTATGACAAATCATCAGGATATTATTACGATCCTCATACCACCCTTTATTATGATGCAAATTCACAATACTACTATAATAACAAACTTGGTAAATTCCTCTATTGGGATGCCTCAAGGTGTACATACTTGCCTTCACCTACTGATAAAAGTCAGCCTCAAAACCAGTCAAATAATTCACCACAGGTTGATGCTGCAAACAAGGAAGAAGAGAAAAAGAATAAAGAAAAGGAGACTGAAAAAGACAAAGTTAAAGTAGCAAAGAGGATTGCAAAAGACATGGAAAGATGGGCAAAAACATTGAACCAAAAGAAAGAGAATGCAAAGCAGAACATTGTCCAAGCTCAGGCTGCCATAACTAACATGAAAGCAGCAGGTGCTGCAGACATAGGTTATGCAGTACTTGAGAGAAAAGATATGGCATTGCCTACACAGAATGGGGCAGACCGTAGTTGCAAAAATGAAAGCTTAGTAGCAGCATATGGACAAGGGAGTGACAGTGAAGAAGAAGCAGCAGAAGAATCAGCAAACGAAGAAAAAATGCATACAGATTGGATCAAGTTGGCTTGCTTGCTGTGCAAAAGACAGTTTGCAAGCAAAGATGCTCTTGTCAAGCATCAGCAGTTATCAGACCTACACAAGCAAAATCTTTCAGCTTGGTACAAGTCGAAGGGGTTGGACCCACATGATGCCCAGACAAGAAATACACAATATCGAGACAGGGCAAGAGAGCGAAGGATGAAATACGGTGAGCCGGATACACCACAGCCAAGCAAGCTGAAAGAGACTTACATGAAATCTAGGGAAGCGACAATCAATTATGAAGAGCCCACAAGAGCAGGCATAGGGGCAGACAACTTAGGTAATAAACTTTTACAAAAAATGGGGTGGCAAGAGGGCATGGGTTTAGGTAAATCAAACCAGGGAAGGACATGTATTATTCAAGCAGAAAGGCGATCTGCATGCGCTGGCCTTGGAACCAAAAGTGTCGGGGTTACTCCGGGTCCTGGGGAAACGTATAAAGATTGTGTCAAAAAAATGATGCAAATTAGATATTCGGAAATCGATGACCCATCGTAAAAGTTTTTATTTAAGAGGACAAATTTTTATTTAAAAACAATTCTTGGTTTTTATTATTTGATTAAATTTCTTATACAATTGTTTTTTTTTTCCTTTTATATATAAATATATAATTTCTTTTGTTTAGTTATTAAATTAAATAGGGATAAATTGTATATACATTTTTTTTTAATTTGTGGATTCCCTGTGATTATGTAAAATAAAAAGAAGAAAACAAACATTTTTTACCTCTAAATGTAAATTTGTTCATGTTTTTTTTTTTTTTTTGTAAATATTTGTTAGTGGTTAAAACTAATAAATTTACTGTGCAAAAAATATAGAAAGTGGTCCAATCTGTTGTCTTTATTCTTTCAGTCCCATAATAAATTTATCATAATTAACTTTATAATAAATTTAAAACAGAACTTAACGTTATTTATGTTGTAGTGTTCATATTGAGTAGAATTTAATAGCGTACAACACAGTGATTGACAAAAGAATTAATTCTGGCAAGGATAAGTTATTTGAATAATTTCTCACAATCAAATGAATGCCAAGGAATAAAGCAGTTTTAAGAAATGTTTAATTAATTAATTGGATTCTAGTTTAGAACAGAACATCAATAAATAATGGTAAATATCGTTTAATATGAAGGTGTACATTTTTTATATATATTTTTACGTTTTACAAGTTTTAATCAGGTTAAAATGAATGGAAAATTGTTCGTAGAAAAAAATTTCAAATTAAAATTAACTTTAACAAAGAAAAACGGAAGAGGTATTTACTTATAAAAAATTATCTTTTCAAGGTTATATACGTTTATTATTTTTATGGTGACCTTTATTATGTTTTTTAGCTGGGTACTTATGAAAGTAAAAAAGAATCGGAAAAACGTGTTTATATTGGTATATATATTGAAAGGAAAGAAAAAACAGAAAGTAAAAAAAGAATCGGAAAACGTGTTTATATTGGTATATATATTGAAGGGAAAGAAAACCCCTTATTCAGGATAGTACAAGGTAAAGATAAAAGTTTAATTTGTGTTAATATTATCATTGAGCAAATTTGATTTACCTATTTAGGTAATAAAGTCTAATAATATCAGGCGTGCATAATAGCGATTTTTTTTCTTTCTATTTTTATTAAGAGAAATAGGCCTGCAGGAAAGGTAAGTTACATTAAGGCCAAAATGTTATTACATTGAAACATACTCATTGTCATACTTGAGAAAAAAAAATGAGGACTGGATTACCTGTGATCATGCTCGCTTAAAGCGCAAGTCTGATAGCCTAAGTAGCGTACCATTTACCTATAGTTATTATTCTTTAATTTTTGTATACATACTATTTGCTCAATGTGGTGTTAAATAGGTACTCTACACTTGCCCAGCATATATCATTAATATAATGTAGTGTACTCAATATTACTCCATAAGCGCGATGAGTCTATTCAAAGTATAGACAAAACGAGATATGTCATCGTGTACTAATGGCGCATTCCTATTAGCTCTTTATATAGAGACAAATATGATACGTCGAGTAACCTTTAATAAATAAGGGCTTTGGCCTAAAAGTAGTATCCGTGGGTCAACATAGTTTGGCCCTGTTGTTAGTCGAATTTGTTCAGAAACTAGAAAAAGGCCGCATTTCGGGCGTTAAGGACTCATTGAAGATTTGCATCTGATAGACCATCCCAACGAGGGTAGGTAGGCCAGACTTCTTTGAACAATCGGCTCATTTTGTACTTGAATTCAAATACAAAAAGAAATGTTAATTGTTGGCTGTACGGGGAAAATGTAGTCGAATATTTATAAATATACGGGAAAAACTAACAAAGAGGGGATGATCGTATATTGACGTCTGATTCCGGGGAAAAGTAACTAGTCCGTGTAAGTTTGAAAACGTTGGTTTTTTTTATCCCCATTTAAATTTTCTGCGTTCTATTTTACATAATTTTCTGAACGAAACAATTTGAACCCAAAATGGTAACGAGTTGGTATTATTGAATTTTTACTTAGTACGGAATGTCGATTGAAGTATTAAGCAAAAAAAACAGGAAATTTTGTATTTTTTAAACTTGTTTTGTCACAAATCTCATGGGGATTCTTATTTGAATTTTCCTTATTCGGCTTGTTTTCAAATGGGGAGACAGGAAAAGGTGAATTTGACCGGCCTTTTGTCTGGTCTTCAAAGAAAAATAAATTTCCGTTTAGTGGGAGTGGATAAAAACAGTTTCCTGTCATGCTATTTCAGATTTAACAATTGAATGCGCTAGTAGTTTTTCGTCCACTGATTGCTCACGTTTTATCAGCGGGGTGGCGAAAATTGACCTTTTCCATTTTAAATCTTACTAATTTACTTTATTGCCTAATAAAATAAAAAAATCGTAGAACTACTTTTATTGTTGAATATATCATTTTTTCTGGTATAAATGTTACCTTTTCTAAGAAAAATATGAGATCCATATAATTTATTTAGAGACAATTTATTCTCTCTTTCTTTTTTCTGTCTTACTCTCCTATCTACGTATCCTATTGTAACTATTTTAGAATCTCCCTGTTTCCCCGCTCTCTTTCCTTTCCTTCTTGCTTGAGATTGTAGTACAGGTCGTTTTCGGAATAATATTGTAAACCATCATCTAATATTTGTTGATATGTTGTTTAGTCATAGGTTTGTAGAATTTCAGTTCTCTTCTCTCTGTCCCTCCTTTTTTTTTTGTTGAAGGTATAATTCAAAGGGAAAAATAATAAGGTTGGGAAGACTGTTTCTCAGGTAAATTGGTTATGATCGTTATTCCCCTTTACCTGAGAAGCAAACCTTATTATTTTTCCCTTTTAATTATACCTTCAACACTCCCCCTCATTTTAAATTAGGACAAATTAAAAATGCAATTATAATACGAAATCAACTCTGTACAATAAAATTTGTGAACTTGATTTTTCCTAAGGGTTTTGTTAAGATATCCGCAATGTTATTGTTTGTGTTCACATACTCTATTCATATACTTCCATTCATAACACAATTTTTTATGTAATGGTAGCGAATATCTATGTGTTTGGATCTTTTAGAGTTTTCAAAATTATTAATTAATGAAATGCAACTCTGATTGTCAACTTTTAAAATTCCACTTTTGTCATACACATTCACATCACTCAAGATACCTCTGATGTTCATCATCTCCTGAGCTGCTGCACATGCTGCAATATACTCGGCTTCTATCGATGACAGGGCAATGTAGTTTTGTTTTCTTGAATGCCATGCTACCGGGTTGTCGCCATGGAAGGCGACAAATCCACTAACACTTGCGAGTCAGCCGGTCGCCAACCCAGTCAGCATCACTCATTCCTGTTAGTAGGCAATTCCCTTTTGTATACTTCAGACCAAGATATGTTGTGCTAAGATAACGAAGTACTCTCTTTACAGCCTTCCATGTGTGTTCTGTAGGTCTGTCCAGAAATCTGCTAAGAGACACTGAAGGCTATGTCCGGTCGTGTACAGATGGATATATACATCAAACTGCAGACTAAACGCCGATAAGGGGTCTCTACGATTTCATCTCCTTCAATATAAATGAATTCAAGTAGATTCAATCGCAATACTCCTGTTAAGTCTACCCATTTCTACTTTTATTTCTTTGCGTATTTATTACTTTCTTTAATTTGATACGCTTAAAATGATACCGGTGAAGTGATGAAACTAAACTGAATTTTAGACGACCCAGACCCCTACTCCAAATGTTTAACAATGTAAAAAAAACATTACGTTTTGAGCTTTTTTTGTGAAGTCGAGTTAAGTCCTTTTGTTCTCGCCGATCATCTGCCCACGAGTTCATTTTATTCTTTCACATGTAGAATCGGCGGAGTTAACATTGCCACAAAAGCCGACCACTGAAGATTGCAAAAACGAACCTGGCAGAAGAAAGCACCAAGGGAAACGTCTGCTACAAGGGAAACTACAAAATGACATCAGATAGCGAGAGATATAACAGAAGATATAACAGTAATGATAAAGGAAGTCAAAAAGGAAACAGATAACTGTGAAAGACAACAGAAAGACTCATGAAAGAAGATTATGTGAAACGCAAAATGATTTGAGAAAATCAGAGTGTAACACTAGTAGTGAAAGAGTAATAATGGGAGGTATTGATGCAAAGTTCTTAATAATTTTTGTACAAGCATCTACTTCTAATCTAAGTTTTCCTTGAGGTGAATGTTTTCCGAATGGAATGTATTGAATCAATAAAAGTCCGCTTTAAGCAAGAAAAAATAGGAATGTCGAGATGGAGTGGAATCGTCCGTCAGTTTCTGTTGAAAACGGGGAGAGAAATAATTAAAGAAGATGTAATTATAGAGATAAAAAGCGCTTGCGCTCTGTGGCGCCTATGAGAAGACAAGGTGTAGGAGGCGCATGACCCAGTTCTTCATCATCGACTGTACAAGACATCTGGAGGGGGGCTCAACCCCCTCCGCGGACGGTACATTTCCTCACATACATTTATGCATTATCGTTACATTTTAAATTCAGATTCCCTCCCCGCCGCCCCCATATATTAATGTAGAGCGTATTATTATTCCGGGGTCCGTCCGGGCTCGAGAACTTGAATGCATAAGTAAGTGTAGTTTTCTTGGAGAGAGGGAGAAAGCGCGAAGGCACAATGGCTGGTGATGGATAAGCCGGCATGATTGATGCGAGGCCCTCTTTTGACAACGGATTTAATAAACTCACGGGGGGATCCGCCGACGGTGTGACACTCCGTATGAAAACTCGACGTTTCTTTTGTAGTATGCGGTTCACAATAAGAGTGAGTCTCGTTTATCACGAGGGATGATGCGAGGATAAACTCGTCTAATGTGCCCTTTGGAACACGCTCCTCTTAACTTTAAGAACTCGGCCGATCTGTTTTGAAAAAGTGTTTAAACATTCTTTCTCGTTGTTCACTCTAGTTTTACTCTGTCCTTATACTGGTGGTTCGAGGTGTTTCTATAAGGAGAGAATATAGTTAAATTGAAAAGAGCGTTCTCTGCGTTTTACGCGTGTAATACCTTCTGCCGGCTTGCGGGAAGAGCGAGCGTCATTCGCCTCGGCTGCTGCTTGCATAATCCTTCAAATGTTGTTGAATATAACAGGAGGAGACGAGGAGAGGCCAAGGCACTTTAAATTGTATGAAACTTACATGAGGCATAAGCTCGGCGGGAAGGAGAGCGGGTCTATACGGGCGGAGAAAAGAGAGGGTTCTCCCCGACCAAAGCTGGTTAAGTTTACAAATGAATACAGCGATTGAAGCAACTTATAATATCAATGTAGTCGTTCGTTCTCTCTCGCACTCTCCTGCTCCCGTTCGGCCTTCTCTCTCTCCCACCCGCTTCTGGCAGCCTTCCCGCATCACTATTCCTCCTCCATATAGAATGGCCATATTAACTTGATAATTAGCTCTGTTATACGACTTGCAGATGAGCTGCCAGCGCTCTACGGCCCTGGATGAATAATAATACAGAATATATATAGAAAAAAGAGGGTTTCCCCCTTCTCCTCCTCTTTCCGCCCAGAAGCCCTCCTCTGCCTTGTGACTTACATATAAAATTGGGCTGGGACTCGACGGCGGTGCCATTCTAGTCCGGGACGAGGGTTGGAACGGTTCTGCAGAGGTTGCTCCGCGAAGAACAACCCCCGCCACCCCCGCGCGGCCGTCTCTGCAGGCCTTCTTCTTCGCCACGCTCCCAGAAGCTTTAGCCCGTCTTCCGAGACATCTATTTCGGTATTGCTTTTCGGATCTCCTAGGGTCTTCCGGGTCGGCTACTCGCTTCCACCTGTTCCGCGCTGTTTTACCGCCTTCTTAGATTAAATCCCTTCTGCTTCCGACCCAACGCGTATTAGGTTACTTCAACCCCTCAAGGCGAAAAGGAGCGAGTCTTCTTCCAAACATGGCGCCTGGAACCATGTGAATGGGTGCCCTGACGTCACCGTACGCCATCATTGTTAACTTACAAAAACCGGTTTCTATATCAATATTAACATTCATGTTGTTTGTTTTCGATTTTCAAGTGAAGTGATTAGTGCTAAGTGGTGTGTGATTAACGATTAAGGATTAAACAGGTTTGAAATTCAGGTTTTGTAAAGCACACTGTATTTTTTTAATAAACTTTTTTACTCACAACATTTTTTATTTCTCAACCGACATTTATTTTTTATGTCAACATCAATTGAAATCATTATTACTTTTATTTCATGAGGACATATTCAAGCAATTCAATTTTTTTCTGTCTTGGTCTTTGTTTTTAATTGGTCAATTACAAATTTTTTATTTTCTTGTTTTGTTTAACTTTTATTTAAAAGGAAGGCATTATTTAAAAAAAAAATCAAAAGTAGCCCTTTTAATTTGTGTCGTCCATGGTTCATTCTTTACCCTAGTGGATGTTGTCGTAAATCTTATACAAATATTCGTGAGGTTATGTTGCGGTTCGTTATGCCTCCATGATCAGCCATTATGAGTCAGGATTAAATAGTTTATTGTTTTGGTTTTTTTTTTTTTTTGTACAATTGGTCGGAATCACCACCCTACTGGTGATTTTGAAAATCGAGGGGGTTGCTTTCTGGTTTGGGGATACGGATAGGGATAAGATAGGGGTCCACAAGTCCTACTGCACCTCGACCTGAATAGGCCTATTGTGCTCCTCTGTTATTTATAATTCACTGGCCAACTTCAGGTTATTAACCAGTATACACAGCATTGTAAGCGGTTCCTTGGTGTAGGATCTTGCTTATGGTTTTTCTTGTTCTAGTTGCAAGAACAGAGAACTTCACAGCAATATAATATGTATTCTGCGGCAGGTTCTGCAGTGTTTCATCCGGTATACGTGCTTTCTTAATAGGCAGTGCCCTGCCAGGAGAAGTCTTGAACATGTACGACCTGACGTAACAGTCGTTTTTGTTCATTACTCCTGGGTCCGCATAGTCTCGCTTTTTGTCTCTAAAAGAGGTTTCATCTATAGGTTGTAGTTAATAGTAAATAACATTAAACCCGGTGTCATTTTTTGGAGTGTAAAGGCCAGGGGTGTTTAGTCAAAATTGTTTTTGACTTTGGTTACGTTTCGGTAGAATTATTGACACCTTCCTCCATGGTACGCTTATAATCTTTTTTTTTACTATAATTTTATATTTCCATTTTTATTTTTTAATGAAAAGTTGCAAAACCAAAAAATGTTTTGAAATTTTACTACACCCAATAAAATAACATCACATTATTTGTTAACACCTTTCGATTACTTGTGAACGATGGGCCTTTATTTCATTACCAGGCAATTTATCGCTTCAGTATCAAGAGCCACAATCGTTTTGTATTTATTTTTTATTTTTTTCACAAAGTCACATAATTTGGAATGTGGATCCATTAATGGAACATCAAGCTGTATTGTCTTTGGGTTTGCATAATCTACAAAAAACATCCGTCAGTTCATAATCCATTGAAATCTAATTAATAATAAGTCAATCTTCATGGTTCCGTTTTATAATAGCATGGAAAATCTGTTTTTTTTTTCTTGTTTCCTGTTTTTTACTGTTCTTATTCATTTTCCTGGACATTCTCCCGTATTTTTTTTAATGATGTAGCCATTTGAGTTCATACTGACTCTCTGCTTTTATATGAAAACTAAGTAGATTTTTTAAAACACTAGCCTCTGATTTGTGCCTCAGATTGTAAAGTAGGGAATATGTACAAAACATGACACACCCTGTACAAACATAGAAGTCTCTGGTCACCTTCACTCGCCCGAAGCCTTTGCCATTCCTCGGGACTGGGCTAAACAACCTTTTCCCTTCACGCTAATAAGTGAATATGAACATAACTCCCAATATTCATTAGTCATACATAGAAGTTATAGCCCCGAGGTTCTCGCACAGCGATCTGTACGCGCCGGGTTATCCAAAGATTACGCTAAAGGAATGATGATATAACATTATTTATTACTATCAGGTTGTCAAAATCAGTCCCTGTAAAATGGACTAGTCAATCAGGATTAACGAAGTTAATTCATGTAAAATAAGCCAAAATCTATAACTTTGGATACTTAAAGGTTTGTTTAGTTGACAAATCTTGGGGTTAGCCCATTTCGTTCTTCGTGAATTTTTCCTGTCAGTAAAATGTCCATATCGTTTTAAAAAATTTAAAAAATCCGACAATTTTCACCTGTAACCAATTTATATGACATTTGACTACAAAGCATTATTGTGAGATTTCATTATATGATCTAGGTGCGGGGTCTACCATGTTTGAATCAGGGCCCAACGCTTATTTTTGTACCATCACGGAACAATAATAGTTTACTTCGTCTCTTTAAGAGAAGTTTGCTTGATTGTATTTGTTTTTTAGGTTTTTTTTTTGTATAACTCCAGTGCTTGTACCACGTGATTTCCTCTACTCGAAAAACTAATTGCTCCCCTGTAGCGTCTCTTCCTTCTTTTACGCCTGGTTGCCGGAGACGGTTTAATATCAAAAACGTCCCGAGTACTTTAAATTAATAACGCTCAAAGAGCTCGATTTTTATCGGAATCACCTGCCAACCCTCGCTAATGGACGTACTATGACTGCACCTGCAGCTGGCCGAATGAAAAAAAAATTAGATTAGGTAACGCCGGATTGTGTAACTGTCGTAAATCTCCGAGTTAAGCGGTTTTCAGTTGTGTAACAGTAATTCGATGATTTGCAGTTGGTAAAATTTTTATACAGGCAAACACAGAGACAAACATGTCTGGGATGTTGAGCTCTTATTTATAACGTGTCCTGTTTTCTCAGGGATTAAATTCTACGTATATAAGTTGAGTTAGCAGATGTGTGTTTGTATACGTATATAGGTGGAGGATTGGTGCAAAAAGAAAAATGCTGGTAGAAATTTAAAAAAAACCGTAATGATACTTTTATCATGGCTTATATGAGCTTATCTTACATTCAATTTGAATATTGCCGGGAGTTCAGGGGGTCGAATTCGAAAACTTCAACTAATTTGCCCCTACTAGCTGTTTAGCAGTTTACGCTATGGTGTGGTGATTAGTTCCGTTAGTCGATGATTATTGGGCAACCGTGAGATGCGATCTAGTGTGACGCATGTTTCAGAAAAATATTTTCTTCATTATGCCAACATTTCGATCTTTACTGAGATTATCTTCAGAGCCTAGGGTTTACAAACATTGTAATTAAAGCAAAACATTAATTAAAAAATAAATGTAAGATGTGGAAAAAAAAGTGAATTTATACAGTGCAAAAAATTTTTTTTAAATTCAAAGTATGTCAGTAAGTGCCAGTGGCACTCTCAACAAGACACACAAGTTGGCACAATTACACAGAAAACAAACACTTTAAGCGAGTAAAAATATTTTGAATGAATATAATATTTTTGCATTGTTTAATTCACTTTTGGCCACATGCTACATGTATTTATTAAATGTAAACAATGTTTGTAAATCCTAGGCGCTGGAGATGATTTCAATAAAGATCGAAACGCTCGCACGATAAAGAAAATGTTTTCCTGAAACCTACATCACACCAGACTGCATCTCACGATTTCTGAATAATTATCGACTAACGGTCATTACGCACCACACATTAATTGAAATTTTATAAATGTGAAGTAATAAAAACGGCAATACTTTAAATTTGGTGTCTTCCGTGATAAATATTTTTAATTTTAGTAGGTTTGTCTATAATTTTTTTACTAGATATGAAAGGTTTTCAAACGTTGTAGGTCATTTTAGTGTTTTTGTCTGTTCAGCCCTCAATAAATCCGATTGATTAATCTCGTCGTTGGAACGATAAAGAAAATGTTTTTTCCGAAAGCTACGACGCACCAGACCGCACCCCACGATTTCCGAATAACCATCTCACACTGTATACCAGATTTTAGTTCGGAAATGTTTGTTTAACCTATAGTTAGGTCCAAAAACGAATACAATGCTACAAGATAGCAGGTTTCTTCGCTTTTATGCTCTGTGTAATAATGAGCATAGTAACCAACACTAACAAAGATGAAATATTTAATTGAAATAAATCTACTATGTATGCAGTTTCATGGCTTGAAGTTGAAACGCAAGAAACCAGCGAGGCCTAATGAAGTGATCAGACTTTCAAGAAATTCTGTCTAACTACTTGGATATTTAATAAATTCGTTGGTTCGAGATTCATCTCGCCTGGAAACGTATTTGATCAAAGAACATTCGTTGAAAACGAAGTTTACTTATGGGAACGAATTGTTATCAACAAATCTCTCATGTCGTCCAAGATGACTCACGTCCACGGGCGTTGTTATTAAATCAACAGGCGATTGGAGAACGAGAAAGCACCTGGCGCCGTAACACTCCCGGCAGCACTCGGCATTAGACAGATGGAGGATCTCTTTCCTCGCGAACCACCCACCGGATAATTTGTGGGTGAATTTATTAAGATGCCGACACAGGTGCGGCTCCGCCAACTGTTACACCAACGGTCACTCGGTAATTGTTCTTTCTTTTTTCCAAAACTGGAGACAAATCGGGAGCGAGTTATGTGATTTATGGCCCGTTCTTCCCCGGCCCTTATACAGCAGGGTTTCCCGTGTAAGCACTCGGTCGTGCTCTGACTGGGAAGAGACGTTTGGTAATTGGGGGTCAGCTCCCAGTTCATTGCTTCCCCTAATTGGCGGAGGGATTTGGGGATGTACCCATGTCACGGATCAGGGACGTCTCTGTCCTTTCTTTTCTACGAGCTTTATTAAAATTTTTCTTCTTGGTCAGATAGCTTTATACAAAATAAAAAACACTATATTTTAAAATATTCAACAGTTTGTTATCCTCTCATATCTATTTACCCATTTTTACCCGTTTATCTTCATCTATATCTCTATCTCTTCGTCGATTTATTTCTTATACATTTCTTTACACTCACACTCAAACCCATTCGAATTTTGAATACCCATTCGTGGATAAGAATATTCCTACTATTCATTTTATGTAAGGTCTTGGTTGAGACAAAAATGTTAGTGTAACCAACAGAATTCGATCCCAAGACCTTCGGCTCGGTATGATGTGGATTAATATAATAACATTGTCACATTATTTCGGTCGCACTCTCTCCTTTTTTCTCCACCTCTCTCACTCTCTCCTTTTTTCTCCCTCCTCACTCTCTCTCTCTCTCTCTCTCTCTCTCTCTCTCTCTCTCTCTCTCTCTCTTTCCCTGCCTCCATCACCTCTTCTCTTTTATTTACGGTCTTGGTTGTAACGAAAACTTTAGTGTCACCAGCAGGATTGGAACCCAAGACCGTCGGCTCGATGTAATCAATTTGGAAACAGCTTCATAAGTCGCTGAAAATCGGATCCTGATTAAACGACATTTGACAAATGGAAAAAAAACCGGGTAAATTCTCATTTAGATGAGAAATTCGTATTCGAGTCGATGGCGCCAGTGGTTAGAGCAGCAGCGTATTTCGCCGAAGGTCGTGGGTTGGAATCCCGTTCGTTACTCTAACTTTTTCATTTGAACCAAGAGCTTCCATAAAAAGAATGAATAATTGAAACATGTAATTAAATTTCAATAGCTTGCTTTTGTTCTGCCAGTATTTACAAAACAAAGAAAATCTCTCTTAAATCTTAGACAAGAACTATAGTTCACTACCAAGGAGGTATTTTAAGTGGGTTCGAAACCCGCTCATGAAACTAACTTTTCCATCTCATGCAAGACTTGTGATAAAAATAATAATTAATTAAAATAATTAATATGGTCAGTTAGACCACTAAACATAATTGGATAAATATATAATATTCATAATCGATTTCTTCTTGGGGTTTGCGGGATGATGAACTTGTAGTTTTTTCGTTTTTGATTACTTTGGTCTACCACCGCACCACGGGCCTCGCGATATTTGATAAAATTGAAATTTAGGCAGTTTTATCTTTAAGTAACAATACTAGACACACAGACAGCTTTCAAATATTTTAATGATGAGCCCACAACTTAACATTCTAGAAAAATAAATTATTATGTGTTTTTTCTGCTTTTAAATTTTGTTCTAGCAAAACAATTAACGACGCTAATTCAAAATGCCTTGCCTATTTAATACTTTTTTAATTTGTTATTAATTAAAAAATAATTATTAATGATTGTAATTAAAATTGATTACATAAAAGTGTCCACGAGTTCCAGTTAGCTTTTTATCTCATTTTGGGGTGACATTTTACACAATGCTTAAAAGACCTCGGCTATCCCGTACCAAAGGTTTTAACGAAAAAATAGTCTTCAACTTTAAATTCTAGTCAGTAATTGTTATTATTCATACGAGCTAATACTCCTTTGTTTATAACGCGATGAGGAAAGTAATCAAGCATAAAGTTATGAAAATAATGAGGAAAACGGTCAGTAATGAAGTATTTTAGAAAAACACGTTTTTAATTTTTTTTGCCGACGTTTTGATCTTTATTCACGTCATCTTCAGGGCGTGAGTGAATTACAAGACATATGTTGATTGGAAAAAATGATAGAGAACATACGTAAATACTATATATTTTGAAGCTAATATTTCATACTCACATAAATTGTGGTACACATGAAATGTTTGGTTCAAAATATAATTACTGACATCTGCGTTCTATAATTATTTTTTGCCAACCAACAATGTCTTGTATTTCACCCACGCCCTGAAAACGACGTGAATAAAGATCAAAAGTCAGCAAAAAATTAAAAACGTGTTTTTTTTAATATACTTCATTACTGACCGCTTTCCTCATTATTTTCATAACTTTGTGCTTCATTACTTTCCTCATCACGTTATGAACAAAGGCGTATTGGCTCGTATGAATAATAATAATAATAATAATAATAATAATAATAGTGACGAATTTAAAATTGTTGACTATTTTTTTCGTTAAATCTTTTGATGCTCGAGGTCTTTTAAGCACAGTGTAAACTGTCACCTCAAAATGAGAAAAAAAGCTTAGCGGAACTCGTGGATACTTTTAAGTAATCAATTTTAATTACAATCATAATAATTCTTTTAAATTTTAGAACAAATTTTAAAAAATTATTAAACAAACAAGGTATTTTGAGTTAGCGAAGTTGTTTTGCTAGAACAAAATTTAAAAGCAGAAAAAACACATAATAATTTATTTTTCTAAAATGTTAAGTTGTGGGCTCAACATTAAAATATTTTAAAACTGTTGGCATCCCTAATATTCTTAATTACAGATAAAACTGTCTAAATTTCAATTTTATCAAATATCGCGTGGTGCGTGATGCGGTGCTAGACCAAGATAATCAAAAACGAAAAAAACTACAAGTTTATCATCCCGCAAACCCCAAGGAGAAAGCAATATCCAGTTATGTTTAGTGGTCTAACTGACCATATTAATTATTTTAATTGATGATTATTTTTATCACAAGTCTTGCATGAGATGGAAAAGTTAGTTTCATGAGCGGGTTTCGAACCCACTTAAAATACCTTCTTGGTAGTGAACTATAGTTATTGTCTGAGATTTAAGTGAGATGTAAATACCGACAGAACAAAAGCAAGCTACATATCTGTTCTAGAATACTTCATTCCTGACCGCTCCTCACTACTTCAACAAATATGTTTATAACAAGTCTGTCGTGTACACTGATCGTGAAGATTTTGTGAAAGATTTAATTTATGTCGTATAAGTAGTTTTCTTTTCCATGTTGTTTAATGTTTCATACAAACAGTAATTTTATATATGGATTAGCGCCCTTGAATCAATAACTCAAAAATAGGAATTCATCTTATTTTTTATATTACCAACTCCACGGTTCATATCTCCGTATTGATAGGTTGAAAAATTCCAAGTTCTCCATTCTTGAATACCTTTATTCAATTTAGTACATTACATGGCGTTTCCGACTCCTGGCCCATAATCGAAACTAAATACAGAGAAATCTTATGGTATAATTTTTTATATCATATATCGAAGATGAGATGTACAACTACGTTTGTAGTGAAAAACATCAAAATATGGGTTCAAAATGCATATATTTTAAAATTGTTCTAGCGCTAATATTCTTACCTAAAGATAAAAGTGTCCAAAAGTTCAATATTTCAATACAAAGATTGATTATTTTCTCTTTTCCTAAAATATCGCGATCCGGCACCCTGCACTAATCCTAGTTGGTTTTGTCGTACTCATATTGCCTTCATCAGTTCAGTTTTCTTCTAATTCATTGTTACTCTGTCAAAAGGAAAAATACAAAAAAGGAACTTAACCAGGAGCCAAAGTACAAACTAGAAAATCAACTAATAAAATTTACACAAAAAGGCTAGTGAAAGCTTGTCCAGGTGGGGGCCTTGGAAAATATGAAATTGTAACTTTTAACACCAAAATAAAATGTACCTTCTTACCCAAATCTCCACATTGTTGTTTATTTAGAGTTTTACTGAGGTTTCGGGGTTATGAACATGATATTTGGTCCTTTCCGATCCTCGGCCGATATCAGAACCTTATTCTGGTGAGGACTTGGAAAAAACTGGAACTATAGCTTTTATTACAAAAAATAAATACAACATATAACCAAAAACCTTTCCATTATTGTTCAATGATATGACTGAGGTAACCGGCGTGACGAACGTGCAATTTGGTTGTTTCCCGGTTTAACGCCGATCCTCGGCTGATTTATTTCTGCATGTCAGACAGAACCTTGTCCTAATGGAGTCTTGGTGGAGGTGAAACTGTAAATTTGAGTACAAAAATAAATAAAATCTAACGCATAACCAAAACTTTTAGATTATTGCTCAATGATAGTTTTACTGAGTGAGACGGTGTGATGAACATGCAATTTGGTTGTTTCCGATTTTGGCTGTCTTGTTGATTTTGGTTTTAATTTGGTTGCTTCCTTGTTTATCGCCGGTCCTCGGCCGGTTTATTTCTGCATTCAGACGGAACTTCGTCCTGGTGAGGACTTGGTAAAGACGAAACTTTTACTTTTAGTACAAAAATAAATAAAATATACCGTATAACCACCTTATTGTTCAATGATAGTTTTACTAAGGTCTTAGAAAATATGAAACTGTAGCTAGAAAAATAAATAAAATAAAATATAAAATATATCAGAAAAACCTACTTGTTTATTGTTAATAGTTTACTGACGGCAACTGGGTAAAAATGTTGTAGTTTGGTGGCTTCACATTATTCTGCTCTCTCTCTACTCTCTGTGGATGCCATGCTCATCTCAGCATCCACCATCTTCAGAAGTGTTCTTAGGTCGTTATGTGACAAATAGTATATTTCAATACATACATAGAATTTGCCTTCTGTAGAGTCTTCTCATTTTATCGCAAAATTGGTAAAAATATTTTACATAAAAAGTAGATAGTTTTCACATACCAATAACTTCTATATACAGACTTTTGATAACACCAAAAAAAATATTTGTGACCAAATGCTTGCCTTCCGTATGCTTTCGGGGTTTTTTTCTTCTAAAAATTGCGATCATTTTGGAATTATTATACAGAAGAATTTACAGATATTTAGAAAGAAGCTTATAACTACTAACTTGTATTGGCCAATGTAAATAAATTAGAACAGGAAATATGAAATAAAATGTTTATAATTTTTTGTTAATTTTGTTATTGTTTCTCGTTATAATCGTACAAAAGTGTTACAATTGCTAACTGTCCAAAAGTTGTAGTAATTTTGAATTTACATAAAATACATAGAAGTGATGAGTTTTCGAGTGGAACTGGCGAATCGGAGAAAGAAATTTCCACAGTAAAACGAATATCAATTTTTTTAATCTATGACAAATCGTAGAAAATGGTGTTTAAACTAAATCTACTAATTACACGCAGTCTAGTAAAACATCGATTATTGTCTAACCAAAGTGATCGGAGACAATCACAGTTTTACTCACATGACCTCACTGCAATACAACATAAAAAATGTTCTTTGATAGTGTTTTGGAATATGTTTTGGTTTTGGCTTTTGAACATTTGTAGTGGTGAAAACAGCGATTGTTGGGGGACCATAAGTGATAATATACGACGTACAAGTCTCATTATTGGCAAACCTCATATTATATGGTTGTGGTCGGTATCAAATATATTTATTTAATAATGCACATACAAGTTGACTGGTTGTCTTCTGTACTTTGCTGTTCTCGGTTTAATGGGCTCTGTCCTTCCGCCGGAATACACGGTTAAAAAATAAGCTGTGTTTTCCGAGGGGAGAAGAAGTAATAATGCTCGTAGCTTTAAAGGTTTCCTGAGCACTTATTTAAAATCCAAATCCCCTTAACTCTCGCCTGGATTATTTAACAGTTGCCGAAGGCGGAGACGAACCGTGCCGCTAAGCCGTAAATCAGTACTGGAAGGTCCCTTCGGCTAATACGACAATAAAACAGGGCGGATACGACGAAAACTAAATGAACCGAAGAACGGGGAGGGTTTAAGGCTTTTTTTCCTCTTTCGGAAGGGTTGCAGCTCGTTATCTTTCCCGGCCAATTACACAGAGGGACCGTCGCTAATCTAACCAAACTAATTCTATTAGCGGCCACATGCTATGTTTTGGCCTAAACACCCCATCCTTTCGTCGCCTTTGTCCCGTGTTGTTGGGGGCTTTAGGACTAATCAGACGTTATGCTCGCCAAATGTCGACTTTCTAACTTTATGGGGTCGTTAGGTAATAAAGCTTTTACCACTAAGAGAAAAAAAATAAACGCGACATATGAACCTTTTAATCGGATTTTCCGTACAAATACGTCCATTCTATTCTTAAATTGTACTACTATTTTTAAAAAAAAACTTGCCCTCGACCGCACATCAACAATAGTGTGGTTTATACTTCTGGAGGACTATATCTGCACTGCAGACTAACGAAATTTATTATCTGCTTCAGATTGAGGTGCAGATTTGAGACGACACAATCCCTCGTGCTACAAGGGAACGTTCTAGGTCTCATTCTCTTTCGATATACACTGCTTTGTAAAATATTGCTCTCGACACCGGGTTTTTTTTACGATAGTTCTCAACAGCAGAGGTTATATCATCAACCCTCGGGGTGGTGTCGGTGTTGTTTTCCCGAATCCGGGATCTTTACCTTAAGTGATGAGCTATGTGTCAACGCCTAAACCGTCGCGGCCACCGACGCCCTGCACCGTTCGCTGATGATTGACCTTCCATTTAAACCAGTCACTTAGGACGATACCTAGACAAAAATTGAAAGATAACAAAAAGGAAAAATTGGACAACTAAGAAGACTTTTAAAATAACTATACACCAGACATTACTGAGACCATTTTGAACAAACTAAGTGGTACTATGCGGTTCTACCAAGCCTTCACCCAGCGCGCATTCAATCTTTTCATGAAAGATATCCATAGCCAAGTTTGTCCTATTCCTGTGATATTCCTTTCGTCCATGGGCTGATCCTATTTCAAAAGTTACAACTCATGCTTTCGATCGATCGTAACCCTACTCTGTAAGCAATATTTTACAAAGATCGGTGCAGAATGCGTTTATTATGGTAAAATAGTCACACCTCGCAGGACATCAACATATCGTTAGGCTACCGACGTCAACTTGAGTACGGGTACCTTGGGTAACGATAGGACTGTATCTAGAAAGACAGATTTATCTTAATCTTCCTTTAAGTCTCGCACAACTATAAATTCGGATCCAAGTTAGACCGCTAAAACTGAACTATTTCTAGACAAGACATTCCTATGACCAATTTGGGCAGACAGAGTGGAACTAAGCTGCTTCACAGACAGTGTTTTCTTCCGAGTGTAGTTTTGCCGTTTGTAACAGTGTTATGAACCGGTGAAAGTAACACGAAGAAAACACATGAAGAGTAGTACGAATCGAAGCTAATCTTATTTGTTTGACAACAGGATCATTAATCCCTAAAACTTTGTCACTATCTTCGTCAATATCGTATTCATTGCCTTGAATACATTCCTCCAGTTTTAGGCATTCATTTGTTCGGAATATTGGGTATCGGTTAAAAGGCTCGATTGTTTCTCAATAAATAGCGTAAACTAGGAGGTTATCCTACGTGTTAAAATGTAATAAAAAGTACCTATTGTACAAAGCCTGATGGTCTATTGTATTCGAGATATTTCCCATTTCACGTTATTCCAACGTTTCATAACTTTATCCCATAAAGTCCCTCGTACGGCATAAAACGGTAATTATACTGTAATTTGATTACACCAACGGAAAAAGCATTAAAAACCTTTTTTACTTCGGCCATTCACAACTTGATTCAATCAAAGCACTTCACATATCATAAAATGTTAATCTTGTTGCGAATTGGTTTACACCAATGACAATTCGTTGTAAACCTTAAAGGATTAGGTTTTTTGTTTAGATTTTATTTTAACCTTAAGTAAACAAAATATAAATCATAGATAAGCATTCACGGGTGTCGTAAGTTTTTGGGGAAAATTAAGTAATATTTTCTTGGTTCCGTAAATAAATCGACAGAATATTACCCATAGTAAATGTGAGCTTTACAACACATTTATTTAATTTATCAATGGTCAGTGTAATATTAACAATTAATTATAAAAACATTCATTTCTCGGTTACATACGTTTTAACAAAAAATCATTACATTTTTTAACTTCTGTTAAAAAAAATATTGAAAGTAGCACCAAAAAACTCAAAGGGTTTTTAATTCTGGTTCTATTGTTATAATAAAATTTACAGTAGGATTGATGTCTCATTATCAACACGACAGGCAAGAATGGTACAACTTCACAGAACACAACACTTTAAGCACTGAAGATGATCTCAATAAAGGTCGAAACTATAAAGAAAATATTTTTCTAAAACCACACCAGACGGCATCACACGATTTCTTATTGATTAATGTAGGATTAATATTTAACGAGGTACAGGGGACTTTATGATCCGTTTTGTTCATGTAATTACTACCATTTTTAAAAAATAGAAGTTTCAATACCTTAATGTTATCTTTATAAACCGAAAAATAAATTTTTGGACAATAAATGTTAATTTTATTGGGTGATAATTGATCAAGATAATCGGTCAAAATTAATTGTGTTTATATATTATTAATACTGGTAACTTTAAAAAAAGTTCATATCATACGTGATTTCGTATTTTGTTTGTTTAAGGTTACTATTAAAAAAAAAAAAAAAAAAAAAAAAAAAAACGAATCTTGTATGATTTTCCACGCTTTTTTCCATTGGTGTAATCAAATCGACAGTAGAATTGACATTTTTTGAGGTATCAGTTTTGAAAGGTTGGGGCGACCTGAAAAGTAAAATATATCGAATTATTGAAAATCAGACTTTGGTATCAGTGTACGTATGGCTAAGATATAAAAAATGGAACGAAATTTATATTCCTAAGGTCGTTTCTGTTCCACATTAGAATCACATAAAGGCTGATCCACACTATCCGAAACGTCAAGTTTGGTGCAATATTTTACTTTAATTTCTCATATACAAAAACCTTTATTTTTGCTTTTTAAGAAGACCTCAAAAGAATAAACCCTGTTTAGAGAACTAGAGTTATATACAGAGTAATATTACATTAGAAAAAAAATACATAAAAAAATGTGTAGAAATTAGTGACAGTTAATCGATAATTATTCAAATATCGTGAGATGATACCAGACCTCATCTCACGATATCTGAATAATATATAAAAGAGAAATGCAGTATCCTATAAATAAGGTTATACGATATATAAATAAATATTAAACAATATTTTTATGTAGGAGAAGACAATTTGATGAAATATAAATATTTATACAAAAACATCAACATAGAGTGTGTCCCGTGAATAGACGTCAATACGTATAATTTAAATTTTGGAATTGGAATTTGATAGGCCAAATCGGCAAAAAATAAAGTCCCTAATGTTCAAAGTCTGATTCTAAATTTTATTCGGAGTGTTTATGCATTCAGGTTAACTTAAAAATTTTTCCACTTTATTCTATCAAGGTCACCGTACCTAGTAAAATGTTAATCCTATTGTAGTTTTTTTAAATTAATTAATTTTTTTTATTATACCTTAAGCAAAGAGTAACTTAAACTTTTACGAGTCTTAGAAATGACGATTGGGGAAGTGGGTGCTGTGTGAACCAGATATGACGAAAGAGGTGGTTGGAGAACTCCTTCAACCTGATGATGAGCTAAAAGCTCGAAATCCGGATATTTGAAAAACAACTTACTGTAAGTAGGAACTATCTTTTATTTATTTATTTATTTTTTTTAAAGATCCAAATTTCTTGACTAAATAATAAACGAAAGGTTTTCATAATTTTGTAAATACCGAGAGATACGCTTCCTTACGAATGAGCTGTAAAACCTTTACTTACACTCTCAATGATCAGTTATCAACGATAAAAATTTACGTTTAATTGTTAAAAAATAGATTTTTCGGTCGCAAACAGAGAAATATTCGGAAAAATTCAATCATATTTTTAAAATTTTAAAAATGAAATTCCTAGTGAACAAAAAATACTATTTTATCCAAAATGGAACGTAAGATAAAAAGGTTAAAAAATTTCAAATAAATTTCCAATCTGTTCAAGTTCATTGTAATCAAACATTGCACAAAAGGAATTTTTTTAGTCCAATTTGACATGTCGAATGCCCTTAAATACTGGTGTCTGTTAGCAGAGTACCCGGTATAAATGTAATAATAAAGTCAAAAATAAAGCTAAAATATAAGTAATAATGTTCTTAATTAATGCCAAAAATATTACTTCTGCTACGCGTTCTTCAAGATTGCTAAATGGTGTGTAAGCATAATTAAAATTTATTAAGCTAAATTAATACAATAAAAATTATGGGAACACGGAAAGATAAATAAGAGAAGGAATCGTTGGCTCACCAGGCAGCAGCACCTCCCAGTCTCGACCCCGACATCCTCGCTCGTGATTTTTCGATATCCGACCGATCATCTTTGATACTTTTCGTGACACAAATGAATTTTATGATTCGGAAACTCAACTGGTATATAAAAAAATTGAAATTTTTCGCTTTAATCGATACGTCAAAACGCAATCCAAAAATGAAATGTTTATAATAATTTCAATTAATTATTTTTTTAAACCAAAGTCTTGGTCGAGATGAAAAATTTAATGTTTCGAGCGGGATTCGAACCACGGTCTTCGGCTTGATATGATTTGGATTAATGTATTAATTAAAGAACTATTCGTATCGCAAATAGTTCCTGCTCGTCACACCGACTTTTTAATCTCAAACAAAACCTTATTTAATTTAAAATAATTAATTTGGTCGAGCGGGCCACGAAAGCTAATAAAAAATTAATCCTATTGTAAATTTTATTAGAATAGAAACAGCAATAAAAAGCCTATGAGGTTTGTTTGGTGTTACTTTCATTATTTTTTAAAAGAAGTTGAAATATGTAATGATTTTTTGGATTTCTTTTTTTTTTTTTTTTTTTGTGGTGAAGTTGAGATGGAAAGTTAGTGTCCGAGTGGATCGAAGTTGATTGCGCAAGTGATTAGAGCAGCGGCGTATTTAGCCGAAGGTCATGAGTTCGAATCCCGATCGTGACAGCAACTTTTTCATCTCATCCAATACATTAGATAAAAAGAATAATTAATTGAAATAATTAATCTGGAAAATGAAAACCGCTAAACATGTATGTATACAATAATTTTATGATATAAGTGTAATTTATAGTTTTAAACAATATAATTTACCGTTTGATTCTTATTTTGGGTTTTAATTGTCTTTATTTCTGGTTGAAACGATAAAATTTGGTTTAAAGGATGAACTCCTGATGTTCAAAAATTTTGTAAAGCGACAAGGGAACTTTTAACATTTATTAGATAATCGATCGATTTAAACGATAAAAAAAATCAGACATGACGCTATAAATGAAACAACCGAAATCAGCATAAGTCGTTGAGGTCAAAATAAGACGAATCGACCTCGGTTTGACATTAGAGCTGAATAAGCTGGGAAAATGAAATAAAGTTGATCCCCGCAGCAGGCAAAACGCAACGTCCAGATCTTGGTTGATTTATTTTCTCCTCGGCCGAGGAAGAAACAGATGTTGTACATCACGGATCCCGCTGACCGGGGTGGAACTCCCCCAGGACTGATGTTGATAAATGCCCTCCCTCGGGAGAGCCCGTTCTCCAGAAATGAAATTAAAGTCAACTTGTTGGCCTAGAGGGGATCCGCAGGGCTAGTCTAATTGCTTTATACCGTGACACCGGTTACGTGACTCAACAGTACTTTCTCAACTGACCAGAAGTACGGACTTTATCTGAACGGACCGGTGGTAACGCGAGGGCTAATCATCATTGTGATAATAAAGATAATATTTGACAATTCTGGACGAAAGTGACGATCATGGGTTTGAAACGTACGAGGAAAAGAACAACTTTATGTAAAAATTCACTAACTTCTCGGTCCGTTTGAGAAAATAATATATTACAATTAAATAAGGTTTTTAGTTGATTATGGGAAGTTGGTGTCAGAGTGGATCGAGGTCAAGAACCTCAAGTGGCAGCGTATCTGGCCGAAGATCATGGGTTCGAATCCCGCTCGTTCCATTGGCTTTATTATCTCAACTAAAAACCTTAATTTGTATGTAAAAAATGTATAAACAATTGAACAATTGAGTCGTATATATTTAAAAATACTTGGGAAAATATTGAAAAATCAATATTTACGAAGTTTTGTTGTGTGTGCCAGATGTTGTTTTATTTAATTTGTAATTTTAATCGAATATCCTTCTTTCATTGAAAAATCATTATTTTTCACAAATTAAAAAAATAGACTAAGGAGTTTCCGACAATTTTGAAATTAGATGATGACAAACTTTTTTCAAATTAATTATTCGTTGATCACGAGATGTGGTCTGGTGTGACGTAGATTTTAGAAGAAACATTTTCTTCATCGTGCTAATGTTACGATCTTTATTAAGGTCATCATCAGAGTCCTCATATGGCATACTCAACATGGAAAACAAACACTGAGCTCTGAAGATGATCTCAACAAAGATCGAAACGTTGGCACGACAGAGAAAATGTTTCTTCTAAAACCTGTGTCGCACCAGTCCGCATCTCTCTATCATTGACTAACTGTCACTAAACACCACACATTTCTTTTGAAAATATTACGGGGAAATATCGTTCTTCTGTTCTTCTCCAAACCCTCTCTCGGCCGTCAGAATAGGTGAAACAAAACTTCAATTTATCCGAATTTTAGTTCAGTATTGCTCAGACCAATTTATGAGATTTCACTTTCTGTGGTTTGTCAGATCTGGACCTTGTTGGACATAATACTACTAATAAAAGACGTCGCCTTACAGTGCGTCAAGTATCATTAACATTTTAAACTTATGAAGTCGGACGCGTTCCAAACAACAAAACGATCATCTCTTTCAGAGGTTTGACACGATTGTCAGACAATTCTTTCTTCGATTGTTTGGTAAATTACCCGAGCCTTTCATTTTAAAAAGTAGTCCCGATTAACAGTATGTTGCTTTGCAATGATACGGATTTCGAGCTTTTAGCTCATCATCAGAGTGAAGGAGTTCTACAACCAGTTATGTCCAAAGACGTGGTTGTAAAACTCCTTCAACCTGATGATGAGCTAAAAGCTCGAAATCCGTATCGTTGCAAATCAATTTACTGTGTTTAGGAACTATCTTTTGAAAAAGGATGTATGTATAATGTAAAATATAATTTAAAAATGTATCAGTGAAAGAAAGGTTCGCGAGATCTAACTTTGTGATAGATAATTTCTACCAAACTTATTCACTGTTTTCGCGGTCCGCTCGACCAATTAATATATCACAATTAATTACGGTTTTTAGTTGAGATGAAAAAAAAGCTAATGGCACGAGAGGGATTCGAACCGAACCGAATTGAAATACGGATGCAAATATGGGAAAACTCGTAAGGTAAGGTTGAGATGAGGAGTTGGTGTCCGGGTGGATCGAGGTCACGATGGCTCGGGTGGTAGAGCAACGGCGAATGTAGCCGAAGGTCGTGGGTTCGAATCCCTCTCGTGCCATTAGCTTTTTTCATCTCAACTAAAATCCTTAATTAATTGTTTCTACCAAACATTAATAACACTAAATAATAATTTATGTCCATCGAATTTATATCATAACACTTCATAAATTGCAGCTTACTTTTGATTAATTAATTTAATATATACTGGACTTCCAGTAGTTGAGGTGGTATTATGTATACTTAAATACTATTATGTATGTATTTCTATTATTGTATCAGTGCTGTACTGTTAATACTGAATGACCTGAAAGGACGACAGATATAAGTCATTTGTAATGTTACATGGAAAAATTGAATAGTGCTGCACCAAATCTCCAATTTTCCTCATAGGTTTCGATTTTAGTTCATTATTCCAAGAGATTTTTTTGCTCGGTCTAAGTTTTAATTAAAAACTCTCCCTTTTTTTTTCGTGTACTAATAATATTCAATAATTCACTTTATGTCTTTTTTCTGACAAAGGCAAGGGGGCATCTTCTTTGTTCCTCGGGCCGAGGGTCACCGCCCTACATGCGGGGCGACACCTCCGTCGGATCTGCAAGTCTAATCGTAGCCGGATTAGTCACAACCAGTGATCACAAAGATCTGATAAACCGTCGCCGGTTGCCGGGGGTGTAGGAGTCTGCTTTCGCCGCACGACGCGCTCCCTGCCGGTAATTTTCTTTTTACGAACGGCCAGATCCTTCCAGATATGCAACTTCGCCCTTGGAGAAACTCCAGTTGTACGCTTGTTGCATGTACAAATTATCGAAAAGGCTGCAAGGCAGGTGACCGGAACAAAGTGTTATAAATTGTGGTGTGATAAGGACAAAAAAAAATTATCCTGTTTTTATTCTTTTCGTCACGGGACTTGCTGATTTAAGTGGCCGTCGTATCATTAGTCGTTTTTTAAGCAACGAAGGCCGAGGAATAAAGAAACACACAAAAAAAGAATAAACAACAAGATTGAAGTGCGTTTATTTTTTAATATACGTCATTTAAGCCCAGTTGCAATGCGGAGTGCATTATGCAATACATAAATTGCTAGTTACTGTTAAATACCTATATCATTCTTTTTATATATATAATTTATTTAATTGTGGAAAATTCTCCATCATTGTTTAAAT
>CM077109.1:13068890-13104917 GCA_039619505.1 Cimex hemipterus | reverse complement strand
AATATACATACGTACACAATTATTATATATTAATATACAACATAATAATATATAAAAATTTATTAATATTTTTTAAAACTGAAAAACATTTTCTTTTTCGTGCCAACGTTTCGATCTTTATTGAGATCATCTTCAGGGTTTAAAGTGTTTTTTCTGGGTAGATGTGTCAATCTTGTCGCGGTGTTGGGTGTGGCCCACGAGGGCCCTGAAGATGACCTCGATAAAGATCGAAACGTTGCACGATAAAGAAAATGTTTTTCTGTAACCTACATCACACCAGACCGAATCTCACGATTTCTAATAATAATTAAAAATGAAATTAATGATATGTTTAAATTTTTGACTATATGAAGTAACTGAAAAGAGTTCTTGTCCTCCATCGGATAATCAGGAGCTACCTCTTTCCACTTAAAGCAGATCCTTTGCACCAGCGGGTGGTACGGAACCTTCAGAAAATAACTTGGACAAGACCAGTGCCAACAGTCAACCTTTTTTTCTCCATGGTCCTGGAAGAACGTAGCACGCCAATTTGCAATTGTAAATATTCACTAAATAGTTAATAATCTGTTATTTGCCCAATAATGCTTTGGTGCCGGTGTGGTTTTTCCGCAGTGATTGCACTCGCGATTGTCCACCGCCCCCGGCGTCACAATTAGGTTCACCTCGGACGCTTGTTTTCTTACATCTCCCGTTTTCTGGAAACAATGAAAAAATCCGGAGTTGATGAACTCAAACAGCATGGGAATCATGGGCCCTTAATTAGCTAATACATGTAATTAAGGCGTTATTTCGTCTCAGCCCGAATTTTCCTGCATCTCGTCTAGATTTATCAACACAGTTACAGAGAAAATCGTTTTTCGTAATAATATGTTCAAAATGGGGATAGAAAAAGAGGAAGAGAAAAAAAAATCTTTTGTATGGTAATGTCACTCTTGTTTAGAACGCCTTCAACCTCTAATTATGACCACTTAACCCTTCTCTTTGGTAAAACAAGGCTTAATAATTAGCCCCACGCCTGAAATATTGCGATAAACGTATTATCTTTCAGGAATCATTTAAACATAGGTACAAAAAATTATGCTAATAGATTTCTTTTCTAAAAGATTTATGAACACAAAAACTTGTCGATTAAACAAACAAAGCTGTAAAAGATATTTTGATCGACTGTCCCATTTTGCAACCCTTTAGGCAAAGGTTCAACCGATGGAATTGAAGGAGTTACTAAGCCTTTCGTTTGTTCCGAAGAGTACCTTTTACCTTTGTTAAATTTATTGGAATTTATGATGAGATTTAGGTCTGTTCCACAATTCTTACGCCTTTGAATGGTATTCTGCAAGTGGACAAACGGAAAAGGAAAATAAAATAAAATACAAGTTGTGGGGTAATAAATTACAATGACCAAAATCGCAATTTAAATTAAAAAAATAGTCCACTCAAAAAAAAAAAAAAAAAATGTTGTAGAGATGTGTAGTTAATCCCTGATCATCTTCAGGGCTCAAAGTGTGTGTCTTCTGTGTAATTGTGCCATTCTTGGGTGTCGTGTTGAGAGCGCTACAAGAGTGCTCTGAAGATGATCTCAATAAAGACCGAAGCGCTGGGTCGATAAAGAAAATGTTTTTCTGAAACCCACGTCACATCAGAACGCGAGATGCGTATCTCAATAATTATCGATTAACGGTCACTAATCTCTACACATCTCTACAACATTTTTTTTTTTTTTGGGGTGGACTATTTTTTTTTTATTTAAATTGCGATTTTGAGCATTGTAATTATTAAAAAAGGCCAAGCTTCAGCCAAAAAGGTGAAAAGTTTGGTTGGTCATAAAAACTTTATTTCAAGGTATTTTTTCAATCTGTTTTCTGCACCTTATAGCAAAAGTGACAGCTGATATTTTCACCAAATTTCATGAAGATTGACGGAGTTTCCCGTGTACAGTGTGTCAGAGTACAAAGTGGTTAACTAGATACATTCAGGCCAGTAGGTGAAAAAGTTTGATTGATCATAAAAACTTTATTTCGAGGTATTTTTTCAATCTGTTTTCTCTACCTTATAAGAAAAGTGACAAGTGATACTTTCACCAAATTTCATGAAGATTGACCCAGTTTCACCTACTCAATGGGTCACAGTACAAAGTGGGTACTTTCAGCCTAAAAGGTGAAAAGTTTGGTCGGTCATACGATAAGGAAAATGTTTTTCTAAAATCTACGTCACAACAGACCGCATCTCATGATCTCCGAATAATCATGTTGAAAAGAGTTTGTCATCGCATATATATATATATTTGAATTCCCTTTTTCCACTTCCTACATGTTTTTATTAAATGTAAACGATATTTGTAATCCCAGGCCCTGAAGATGATCTCAATGAAGATCAAAACGTTGGCACGATAAAATGTTTTTCTAAAACCCTACATTACACCAGTCTGAATCTCATGATATCTTAATAATTCTTGTTGTATTTTTCTTTTATTATTATTGTTAAGTAGCATTAGTGTATTTATAATATTTCATTGGAAGAATAAAAGGATAACTATGAGCCTATTTTCTCTAATGTGTAATTGGTGAATTAAAGTTATTTTTCTTACTTCTTCCACCAATTTGGCTGTACTTTTTACCAGTATACTCCGGTTTTTCTGATGACTTTGATTGTTTTCAGATAGAGGGCATATTTGCATACGATATTCTTGATTTCAGGAATTTATTCCGGAATGGTATGGATCGGAAGACTTATCTGGTCAATATTTTCCTTTGTCCGATCTGATCCAAGTCTCATCTTACGCGTGATATGTTGTAACATATTTTTCTAGGCAGATTTTGCTACATATTTGGCTATTTCATTGCCCAGCAATCCTCAATGTGTTTGAATTATTTTCTTTTTGGTTTAATCACGTTTAGTTCATTCCATGCCTTAATGGATATCTAATTGTCAACGTCAAATTGTAAATTATTTATTTATTATTCAGAAATCGTCAAAAGCGGTCCGGTGTGATGTAGGTCTCAGAAAAACAGTTTCTTTTATTGTGCCAACGTTTCGATCTTTATTGAGATCATCTTCAGGGCCTGGGATTTACAAACATTGTTTACATTTAATTTTAAAAAATGTAGGACGTGGAAAAAAGTGAATTTACAGAATGCTATATATGAGATGAAAAACTATTTTCAAAATGATTATTCGGAGATCGTGAGATGCGGTATAATGAATGTGATGTACGTTTTAGAAAAACATTTTCTTTATCGTGCAAACATTTCGATATTTAATGAGATCATCTTCAGAGTTCTTGCGTATCACATTCAACACGACCGACAAGAATGACACATGTATACGGAAAACAAATACTGAGCTCTGATGATGGTCTCAATAAAGATCGAAACGTTGCCACGACAAAGAAAATGTTTTTTTTTTAAATCACACCAGATCGTATCTCACGTTTTTTGAATAATTACCGATTAACGGTCACTAATCATCACGCATTATTAACTGGGCAAATACCCACTTGTTCATGTACTTGATTCTATTACTCTTAACATATATAAACAATTAGACAAAACAATGATGGGTCGATGAGGTTATTGATATTCATTGACACACTTATAGTACGCACGCATTCGCGCATATAAATACATTCTCTGTAAAAAGTTAAAACATCTTTCAACAAATTTAGTACATACACAATTATAGGATTATCTGCAATAAACCGAAGGTCTATTTATACAGAATCACACTAGGTGCTCTCAAGATAAAAGATCCAATGCTCGAGTACAATCGTTATATCTGGCGTGATACCTATTCGGTCCCTATAAGCTAAGGCTTATATCAGCTATTATAATCTAATAGTCTGTAAAGTTTTAGTGAATCTTTTTTTTTTCTAGAAACTTCTGAACAAGGATATTAAATATTTTCTGGTGGCGATTGAGAGATTGTGAAGAAGGTAATGCGGCGTGTGAAATGAAGAAAATGATTGGAATTCTTGATTATAGAGTGGAACAGGGAAACTTACGTAATATGATGTAATAGAGGACAATCGATTATTTTCATTAATTTATAAGTAGTATGCTGACTAGAAGTAAAATTGTTTAAATTGTATATAGGAGCCCTAAGACATTTGATTATTAAACTTATATTTTTATTTTCAGGACAAACGTATGGAATAAACAAAGTTTTAAACAAAAAGCATTTTATTCAAAAAATCTTGTCTCCCGTTCATTCGAGATAGAGGTACGTCGTTCCAAAAATGGTAATAAGCTCTCTCTAAGATAAAAGTTTCTCCCTTCTGGGAGATATGAAACCTGGGAAAGACACATTGTGCCCCGTTATGAAACGGTGGTGGTTTTATATCTCGACAAGGGCTTCGTAAGTCCGATTCCGGCAGTCAAAAGTAATTGATAAGGGAGCTTTTCCCATAAGTGGCATGGAAAAAGAGGTGGCCGTTGTGGGTGTGGCCGCCCACCTGAGGAGGTCAGACTCGTAAAAGGCGGCCCCCGATTGGTTCCGAACCGGCGCACCCTACTGGCCCTGTCTTTCCGCTAGTTTTCTTATTTTCCATCCCCCCGGCACTTTCCACACCCCTTTGCGCTTTCCCGGGGAAAAGCCCTTGCGCGACCGGCGAATCGGTCCACCCCGAAGTATGGATTGGGATCCGTTCGATCCGGGTGGACCCGACCTCGCGATCTCAACCCCCTTGCTTTCACCCCTTCACAATAATATCTATAATAATACTAATTACCTTTATTTTCAAATAAAAACAAATAAAAAAAGCAATTTGCTCAAGGAAACTACATAAAACATGAAATACAAAGCTCTTAAAAAAAGTGAACTTACTTTTGGAAAAGTCCAACTAACAGATTATTTTCACAAGTAAAGCCATTTAGTATCAATGATGATTTGTTAATCGTGAAATATTTAGAAGAAACATTTCCTTTATTGTCCCTATTTTTCGATCTTTATTTATCTTACATTATATTCATTTAATAGCTTTCACTCAAGCTTACAATTTATATATGAAATTGAAAACGACAAAAAAATTGACATATATCCACTCGTGATAAGACAACCAGATGGCACATAAATCACAAAATAGCTTTCAAAAATTATAAAACAATTCAAACATTTTTCTCTCCAAAATGGTATAAATTCACTTTTTTCCACATCCTACTTGGGTTTGTTAAATTTAGACAAAGTTTGTAAATCCCGGGCTCTGAAGATGATCTAAATAAAGGTCGAAACGTTGGCACGGTAAAGAAAATTTCTTTCCCGAATCCTACAACCCCCCCAGATGGCATCTCACGATTTCTGAATAATCTTCGACGAACGGTTACTAATCGCCATACATTAAACACAGATTGGTATCGAAAACCTAGGCACACAGATCGCTACATTAACTTTACATCACACCATTCCCTTTCTTACAATAATAAAAACGGCCAAAAGGCTACTTCACAGAACCCCTGAACCATGAATCTTTTCCACAAAAACATATCCTACATAACAATCACTACCCTAAACGCAAAATCTACACATAAATCAATAACTCCAACTCAACACTAGCACTATTACCAATAATGCTACATCAAATCTGTAAATCTATCAAACACAGACAAACCAACATACACATCCATTCTCATAGCTCATGGCACTATCGTAGAAATTAAGCACATCTGATAACTTTAAAATTGCCTTCAAAACCATAAAAATGAATATAAACCATTGTTCTAAAATTAAAGATTCCACACCTGCAACAAAAAAGTTCGACGATTTACAAAATCAATTGTACAAATCGAGGGGGCGTCGGTGGCCGCAAGGTTCCGTCTTTGACACGGCGCTCATCACTGTAAGGTGAAGGTCCCGGGTTCGAATCAAGCGGCCCTGCATTCTAACCCGACGTACATACTTACAAATGGGCTTTTGGGTTTTTTTTTCAAAAACACCGGCACCCTGAGGGTTTATATGACCTCTGCTGCCTGAAAAAAAAAAAAAAAAAAATTGTACAAATTGTCCGGCAACTTACATCGTAATTACATCCCAATGTCTGGATATACCATTTTATGTAAACAAAGAACTGTACAATGAAATAAATAAATAGATTAATAACTTAATAATAAATAACATGCAATAAATATGTACATTTTATGTGAATAAATCTTTAATCAAATATATATAAATTTATCGTAAATAGTTTCGTATTTTGATGCCATTGCAGCTCTTTATTTTACATATGATTTGTCTAATTGCTATTTTTTCAACTTTCAGTAATATTTGTATTACTTTGATTGGGACAGACATTTTTTACAACGACTCCAAAAAAAAAAAACATTTATAATAAATAATCTTCATAAATTCCATGGCTGAGATGAAAAGTTAGTGTCAAGAACGGGCTTTTTTCATCTTAACCAAAAACCTTTTATAAAAAAAAATTATTACATGAAATAATTGACATGGTCAATTATGACTACTAATCGAATAGGAAACTTAATAAATTTTTAAACAATTAAATGTGAGTACAAATTTATAGTAAATTGTGTCATATTTTGATGTCATTGGTGTTTATTACTTTGCAGATGATTTGCGTGATTATTTATGGCTTTGTTGCTTCTTTTTTCCAACTTACCGTAATGGAGTTCGATGCTATTTTTTCACAAGCACTGCAGAAAAAAAACATTATTAATAAATAAACTTAATAAATTTTTAAATATATAAATAAACATATGTACTAATTAATAATAAATATTGTCATATTTTGATGTCATTGTTGCTTATCATTTTACCTACCATTTGACTAATTGCTGTGTTTTTTCTTTTTTTTCTTTTTCAATTGACTGTACTATTTGTATTACTCTGGTGGGGAGTTCTATGCATTTTTTTTTACAAACACTGCGAAACAACCCGTTATAATAAATAAACTTCGTAAATTCTAATTAATTATTCTTTTTTACTTAAGGTGTTTGGTTGAGGTGAAAAATTGGTGTCACGAACGGGAATTTTTCATCTCAACCAAAAATCTTCCACAAAAACATTAATTATTTGAAATAATTATTATGCTCAATTATGACTACTAAACAAACATGAATCTGAATACATTTATAAACAAATAAATAAATGTATGCACAAAGTTACAGTAAATAGCGTCATCTGTTGATGTCATTGCTTGTTATTTTATTTATGATATGTGTGAGCACTTTTTTTTTTTTTTTTTTTTTTTTTCCAATTTCCTGTAAAATTTGTATTACTCTGGTTGGGAGGTCTAAACCAACATTTACAAATACTAAAAAAAATAATCTTAACAAATTTTCAAACAAACAAATCAACAAATTTATAGTAAAAAAGTGACAAATTTTGATGTCATTGTTGCTTATCTTTTTAACTACGATTTGTTCAATTGCTATTTTTTATTTATTTTTTATAATACTCCGAAATATTTGTATTACTCCGGTTGGTGGGAGGTCTATGCCATTTTTTCAAACACTGCAAAACATTAATATTACATAATCTTCATAAATACCAATTGATTATTCTTTTTGTCTAAGGTTTTTTTTGTGAATGAAAAATTAGCATCACGAACAGGATTTTTTTCATCTCAACCAAAGTCCTTATATAAAAAGAATAATTAATTGAAATAATCAATATGTCCAATTATACACTAACACTAAACAAACATGAATCTTAATACATTTGTAAACAAATAAATAAATGTATATCAAAGTTACAGTAAATAGTGTAATTTATTGATGTCAATGTTGTTTGTTATTTTACCTACGATAGCTGTGAGCACTGTTTTTTGTTTTTTCAATTTCCTGTAGAATTTGTATTACTCTGGTGGGGAGGTCTATGCCATTTTTTTTTCAAACGCTGCAAAAAACAAAAAACAAAAAAAAAATAAATAAGCTTCATAAATTCTAATTAATTATTCTATTTTTTCTTAAGGTGTTTAGTTGAGACGAAAAATTAGTGTCACAAATGGGAATTTTTCATCTCAACCAAAAATCTTCCACAAAAACATTAATTATTTGAAATAATTATTATGGCCAATTATGACTATTAAACAAATATGAATCTTAACAATTTTTTAAACAAATGAAAGTGCGTACAAATTTATAGTAAATAGTGTCTATTTTTATGTCATTGTTGTTTATTATATGACGTATGATTTGTGTAATTACTGGTTTTTCTTTTTTTAATTTTACTTTCCCATAATATTTGTATTTCTCTGGATGGGAAAACAACATTTACAAACACTAAAAAAATAATCTTAACAAATTTAACAAAAAAATAAATTTACAAATTTATAGTAAAAAGTGACAAATTTTGGTGCTTATAATTTTACCTATGATTTGTTCAATTGTTGTTTTTTTTTTCAAATTTCCCGAAATATTTGTATTACTCTGGTTGAGAGGTTTATGCCTTGTTGTTTACAAACGCCGCAAAAAACACTAATAATAAATATGCTTTATAAATTCTAATTAATTATTCTTTTTTACTTAAGGCGTTTGGTTGAGATGAAAAATTATTGTCACGAACGGGAATTTTTCTTCTCAACCAAAAACCTTCCACAGATATTAATTGTTTGAAATAATTATTATGGCCAATTATGACTACTAAAGAAATATGATTCTTAATAGATTTTTAAGCAAATAAATGTACGTACAAATTTATAGTAAATAGCGACATATTGTTGTTTATTGTTTTCTATATGATTTGTGTGACTACTGTTTTTTCAAGTTCATGAAATATTTGCATTACTCAGGTTGGGAGATCTATGCCATTTCTTACAAGCACTGATAAAAAAAAAATTAAATAAATTTCATAAATTTTTAAATAAAAAAATAAATATATGTACTATTTTAGTGCCACAAATAGTGGCATATTTTTGACTCGTTGTCGCTTTTCATTTTATCTATCATTTGTCCAATTGCTGATTTGTGGTGTTTGGTTGAGACGAAAAATTAGAGTCACGAACGGGAATTTTTCATCTCAATCAAAAATCTTCCACAAAAACATTAATTATTTGAAACAATTATTATGACCAATTTTGACTATTAAAAAAATATGAATGTTAATAAATTTTTAAACATATAAAAGTGCGTACAAATAGTAAATAGTGTCATATTTTGATGTCATTGTTTATTACTTTACATATGATTTGTGTGATTACTGTTTTTTTTTTTTTTTTTCAATATCCTGTAATATTTGAATTACTCTGGTGGGGAGGTCTATGATATTTATTTTACAAGTACTGCAAAAAATATTAATAATAAATAAACTTAATAATTTTTTAAATATATAAATAAATGTATGTACCAATTTATAATAAATAGTGTCGTATTTAAAAATGTCATTGTCACTTATTATTTTACAATTGATGGGATTACTGTTTTTTCAATTTAATGAAATATATGTATTACTAGGATTTGGGCGGTCTATGCCATTTTTTACAAGCACTGCCAAAAACATTAATGATAAATAATCGTCATAAATTCCAATTAATTATTCTGTTTTACCTAAGATATTTGTTTTTTGGGATGAAAAATTAGTGTCACGAAGAGGATTTTTCACCAAATCCAAAAACCTTACAGAAAAATAATAATTACTTGAAATAATTAGCATGCCCAATTATGACTGCTAAACAAATACTAACCTTAATAAATTTTTAAACAAATAAAAGTACGTACAAATTTATAGTAAATCATATATAAATATGATTTATGGGATTACTGTTTTTTCCAACTTCCTGAAATATTTGTATTACTCTGGCTGGGAGGTCTTTGCCATTTTTTACAAGCATTGCCGAGATCAAAAACCAAATGTCTTGAGCGAGGTTCGAACCCACGACCTTAGGCTAATCGGTTGCGTCACTAGTGTTTTCATCTCAACCAAGACCTTAGATAAAAAATATAATTAATATGTATAATGTTCAAGAATGTATATTCATGACCATTTTTCCATTATGTCAGTATATGTTTTGACAAATATGCAATTGTTTTTATGAATATATATTTTAATTTACTGTACTGATTAAGTGAGTATAGGGTTATTATAAATAAGTGATGAAGTTAGCGGCTAGGATTTTCCATACTTTTTACGAAGCATGACGAGTATTGGTCATCAGGGCAAATTAAATTATTTTCCACATACGCTTTTCATACGTCAACGTCCGGATTGAGCGGGATGTGTCGTCAGCCACCTGAGGTCTGGGGTGTCCGCTGAGGCGTGTAATAGTCTGTCACCAGCATGCAGAGACCCAAATCCTCATTAGTGACACATGGCCGGCCCGGCGACACTCACTTAATAGTGCCCGCCTCTCTTCAATCCTCGTCGCATATTTTCGGTAATGTATTCAAGTTGATTTTGCCGCCACTTGATCCTTTAGAACTGCATCTGACAACGGGCGAAAAACTTATTGGAGCAGTACTGTTTAATTTTCTTATCGAAAGAACTTTTTTTCCCTTAACGCTTGTTTACTTTTCATTGGATTTTTATCTAAATTCAATCGCTGTCTCATTTAGGCTTATTTTAATTAAAGACAATTAATATTCCATCCCCTGCCTATTTTCATGACAAAGCCCAGCAATAATTATTAATTAAAAAATGGAAATTAAAAAACATGTCCATACAATAAACATACAAAGCACATATAAAAATTAGTTTGCCTTAAAAAATGTATTTAGATAAAAAAAATTTAAGTTTAAATGTTCACTTAATTAAGGTTTTTAGTTGAAATAAAAAGTCACTGCCACAAGCGGGATTCGAACCCACGCCAAAGGTCTTTAGTGGTCCGCCATATTCTTTCTAATGTTTTGATTGAGATGAAAATGTTGTCATCAAATTATTGTTAACATATGTGCTTAGTTTGGTTGAGGTGAAAAAGTTGTTGTCACGAGTGGGATTTGAACCCACGACCTTCGGCTAAATGCGCCGCTACTGTACCACTTGAGCTATCCTTACTTCAATCCGTTAGGATACTAACTTCCCACCTCAACATCACCTTTCAAATTTTCCCTCCTTTTTGCCATTTTTCAAATGTCGTGTAATCAAGATTCGATACTAGCAATCCCTTCCTTTCACGCTAATAAATTACTTTTATTCTTCAGACGTCATATACTCACCCCAGAGCCACTCAAGATTCCTCGGTGCGAGGTTATAAGCAACCCCTTCCTTTCATGCTAATAAATTACTTGACTCTTCAGACGTCATGCATGCACCCAAGAGTACTGGATATTCCCCGGGGCGAGGTTATAAGCAACCCCTTCCTTTCACGCTAATAAATTACTTTTATTCTTCAGACGTCATATACTCACCCCAGAGCCACTGGATATTCCTCGGTGTGAGGTTATAAGCAACCCGTTCCTTTCACGCTAATAAATTACTTTTACTCTTCAGACGTCATACATTCATTTAAGATTACTTGATATTCCTCGGGCGGGGCTATAAGCAACCCCTTCTTTTCACGCTAATAAGACTGCCGATAATTGAAATGATTATTACTATTGCTCATAATGATTTGGCCGAATGTTTTTCGTGAAAGTTATAACGATCCTAACTATATCATCATTTAAACAAATTAGAGACTTCAACTCGTGGTAAAGGGCCCGATCCCTTTTCCGAGGGCGGGATACCGTATTAATACCCAATTCGAACCCTTTCAAGGCCCTTCACCGCTAAAAAGCTAATTAGCGCGACCCGGCCTCCGGAAAGCCTAGGAGCCGTGCCCTTTCCCATTCATATTCTAATGTGTGGCGGATTAGGGAAGAGTACACTATGCGATCGCTCGATTATGAAATTGGATTCCGACCGGGGCGGTGCAGGTGACAACCCGATGAATATGCACAGGGCCGTTTGAGGGCCACTTCAATTATATACGCTCAGAAAACAAAGATCAACATGATGCGAAACAATTTTAGTTTTGTAAATATTATAGAACAAAACATATATTAAGAAAAGGGGGTTAATTTAAATTAAAACAAAAATCAAAACATACGCCAGACTCCCTAACCAACTGGTAAAAATGTAGGCCGTACAAAACTTAATCATTTTACAAACTCATTGAAAATGTTATAAAAAATTAGACAACTTTAGGCAAATCCTACGTAAGTTCTGAATATCATAATTATTATAATACAGTTTTCGTTTATGCAAACTGGAGCATAGGGATATTTATTTATTTATGAAACAACACCAGGAATCAGTGATTCTCATGAAATTTTGAAAAATATCCAACGAATCGAAAATTTCTTCAACTATTCCCTTATTTGTCCTTATCCGGTCAAATGTAGTGAAATTAAATAGTAAATATTGACAGGGAGCGTCGGTGGCCGCAACGGTTTAGGCGTTGATATGGCACTCCTCAATGTAAGGTGAAGGTCCCGGGTTCGAATCCAGCGGCCCCGGCATACTTTCAAATGGGCTTTCCTTCAAAAACACCTGCACCCCGGGGGGCTGATATAACCTCTGCCGTTCAGGAAAATCACAACTATTTCAAAATAATTATTCCTCTCTGTAGAAATATCACTCAAAAGTTCAACAAAATGACCAAGTATTTTCTTTAAAATAGGCCTAATATCTAGCTGTTATTAAGTTTATTAGTTATTATTAGTTATTAATAATATTGTTATTAGTTATTAATATAGTTAGTAATAGTTATTAGTAATAGTAATAGTTAATAGTTATTAGTTATTAATAATAAATCCAGAAATTACTCTCTGTGGATTTTCAATTTTTACAATGATCTAATGTGTAATGCTTAATTTGGAAGTAAATAATAATAGGTTTTTACGATTTAAATAATTTCAACTACTGTTTTATTGTTAAGTTTTTTAAAAGTCTTTTAATAGGATGTGGAAGTTTGAAGATCTTATCCCGACGTATTTTTAAATCGTTCCCTCTTTTCCAACCCCCTGGGGCGACAAAAGGCGTCAAATCGAGTGAAAAACCGACATCGCCGTCGAAGTTGACATGTGGTGCCCGTGGTTGAACAAGTCCGAGAGCAGATGGGCTCCCGTCCTCATCAATACGCATTGACGTCCTCTGACTGTTGACCACAATTGATTGTATCTCGAGGTGACAACATTTGTCCCCAGAGTGGGTCCAATGCAATTAATTTGTACAGCGTCCATCGCTCTCGGCCCTTAAAAGCCTTTGCATTAACTCGGCCGCTTACTGTAATTGCTTTACGACATGTTAGATGCCCGGATTTATTTTTCTTTGTCCCCTCCTCGGACAAGCCGCTGGCCAGAAGGGTCTTCCTGCCTCCAAATAGTTTAAGACTTGCCTATCTTAAAGAAGGATCACTCATGAATATATCAAATGAAACAGTAGAAGTTCCGTGAGTTGCATACATATAGGAAATAAAATATACACTGACAGGGAAAAAAATTCCGCGCACTTAGACACGATTTGTATATACTTTTATATATTAATCAAAGTTTTTTAACGTTTCATAATTGAGCCATTGTCTACAAAAGTAAAAAAAAATATCCAAATTGCTAATGTGTGATGAGTCGTGGCCGTTAGTCGATAATTATTCAGAAATCGTGAGATGCGATCTGGTGTGATATAGGTTTCAGAAAAACATTTTCTTTATCGCGCCAACTTTTTGATTTTTATTGAGCTCTGAAGATGATCTCAATAAAGATCGAAACGTTAGCACGATGAAGAAAACGTCACAAATCACACCAGACCGAATCTCACGATTTCTGAATAACAATTTCTAGGAAAAATGGAAATTTAAAAAAAAATGGACACATTTGTTTTAGATTTTAAATTTGCATTTCAAATTTTTCCTACTGTTGCCTTAAGGCCGCCACACACGATCAAACATGCTTGACAATCCATGGTTCATGTTTGAAGGTGTGTTTGATGGCTTTCAGGCTCTGCTAGAAATCGTGCTGTCAAACATGAGGTTTGATCGTGTGTTGTTCGTCGAACCTTCAAACCATCCAACTATCTTATCTTTCTCGACAACTACAACTGTTTCTTTGTATCTGTCATAGTTCGGTAGATATGACTCATAATTTCTGTCTACATACTAGTGTTATTGATGGAACGAACCTGAACTCTCCCTTGAACTATACTCAACGAGCAACTATTTGAAACTGAAACTTGAAGCAAGTTGGACAGAAGTTTTTAACAAACAAGTTTGACCGTGAGGGTGCAACGTCAAACTTCTCTGTTTGTCAAGCATGTTTGATCGTGTGTGGCGACATTTAATTACATCTCGAAGACGCTTCGGCCTACTTTCTACCAGTCTGGAAATGTCTGTTTGCTGGAGGTTATCTCGTTCTCCAAGGAGAGTCCTTTCAAGATGGTGGAGTTATCAGGTAATGATGGGCGTGCTCTTGTTCGTTTTTTGAGGTTATTTCATAAAGGTGGTCAAATCTTGAAAACTGGCTGGCCAGGCTAAGACCCCTAAGAAGATGTTAAGCTGTTTGTACTACGCGAGCGACATGTGGACGGGCATTATCGTACATTGGAATAGGATTGTCGCTGATTTCATCCAGGATAGGCAAAGGAAATATTATGCACCAAGCGAATGGTTTTCAAAGACCCTCTATGAACGACAACCAACTCTGCACCACTCTCCACTGAAATCCCTGCCCTGTTGGAAAGTTTTGCTCTGAGAAAAATTAAGCTCTTGTACCTTTTATTTTCCCACTTCCGCTCTCTTTCACACCCAACTCTTGTGTTCTGGTCAATTTTGGTCCTCTTACGGGGTGAACAGTCCACACTGATTTAATCTTGTCCGAGCAGTACATTAAGAAATTTGATGAAGACGTCAGACTCTCGGCTTGTAGAACCCGCGGTCGTGAGTTCGATCCCGACCGTCAGCTCTGGACTTTTTATGACACCTAAGGAGACCCGCGGCCGCAATTGAAAGAAATTAACTCGATACTCATCGATGGAAGGAGCGGGATCAGATCCCAGCGACCCTGATTTTGGTCCCAAACCTTTCAAAAAATTGGTTTCTTCGATGGAAAAACACCGGCACACCGGTGGCTCAAATTCACGCTCGTGTCGCGAGCCCACAAAAATATGGAGCCAGGGATAAAGTACAATAAGCTGTACAGCTGCAGTGCTCAAGAAAAAGCTCCTCCAGTTCCTGGTATCAATTGTATTAAAAAAATTAATTAATTAATTAAAAAAAGCGTCATGCCAATATGTCAAATATAAGTTGTAAGATTCTTTAATGATGATGTATGTATGCATGTGTATATATTGCCATTTGGCTCACTCCCTGTAATAGCTATTGCTGAAATACAGCATTAATCTACCTTAATATACCTTTTAGACATTTGTTAATATTACACATTGGCAAATTTTACCTAGCTATCTTCATATAGATGTAGATGTAGTAGTCAGGGTGCATATACTGATCTATATTGATCTATATTTATATACCAATGTCTCCATCCTGCTATACTTCGAGCCTCCAATAGTAAATTTTTGGTTCAAGTAGAATATTAGGGATTTTGGTCATAAGCCTCAGACAATTTGCTGTTGTTAGAAATGTTAAATGATGGGGTGAGTGTGGTGTTCAATACTTTCCAAAAGGATAGTTCCTACTCACAGTGATTTTTTTTTTTTTTTTTTTTTTGTACGTGGAATATTTAGTTTTTTTACGTTTAAGTTTACTGAGTTTTGTTTAATTATTTCGGCACATTTATATTTTATGTTTTGTATTTATGTTACTACAATCCACCGATGAACCAAGAGATAATAGTTTTTTTGTATCCAATTCTGTTTTTGGGACAAATTTCAAGCCTTTGTTTAACAAATTGGTTTCCTCTTTATTTAGTGCCATTTTTGTTAAGTTTATAACCCTTGGGTAAAATTTAAATGGAGTTTTTGAATCTTTATGGGTATTTTTAAGTGAACCTTTAAGTTTTTGATTTTTTTATCTAGTATACTTTGTTTTTTATCAGTGATAAATTTAATTTTTGATCGCGTAACATACTGTGAGTAGGAACTATCCTTTTGGAAAGTATTTGCTGTTGATGTTTGGTGCAAACGAAAGGTCAAAGAACCTGCGTTATTTCATAGATTTTTTTTGGCAAGATAAATCATTATGAGTAATTAAAGCGTTAGATTCTCAATTGAGTTTTTTAGTTTGTTTAATTACGTTTAGCTCTATAAAGTGGCTAGTCAGCTTTTTGTTAAATAATTTATCGGTTAGAGGGTTGATAGGCCCAACGCGTAGGAATTTAAAACTGCCTACAGAACGAGGGGTGACAGTGTTTTTAATTTGTTAAAGGAGTGTATCTCAAATAAAGAAACGCCGTACAAGGTACGTTATTAAACCGGGCACTTCCTGGCGGCCAGGAGGGTGGAAAGTGAATCCCTGTAACCGGCTAATATATTGCGAGTCCGCCGAGGGTACGAATTTGTCTGCGGCCGACTCCGGCAATCTTTTATGGAGATTGCGGGAACAACTCTCGTGGAAAAATATATTAGGCCTGCACTTGTCCGACGGGAGGTTTTGTAATCTGGGATATTGCGACCCGGAGACTAAACAGAAATGATCCAATTAACTTAAGTGCATTACATATGAGGGGGACTTATTGCTAATTTATTGTCTGCTCGGGGCTTATATTTGAAAGTCTAATGCTGGCTCGCCTTTTGATTGTTCCTCCATAAAACACCATTATTATCGTAATGGAACCCTCTCCGATTGCTTTGATAGCTCTTATTTTCCTTCTCGACCTCCATTTAATTGATTGCATAGGAAACTCTTGTTAATTACAAATAAAAAATATTCTAAAGAATTTCAAGAAAACTGCTATATACAGAAAAAGTGAATAGAAATACGAATCCTTATACTATGAAAAAAAAAAAAACCCGAGCGTAACATCTGAAATCAAGCAAACACAGGCAGAATACAACCATCACTGCTTAAAACTATCATGTCGCTCATATTTCTCTTAACCATCCTTCGATTCTTTTAAAAAATAATTTTCTTAAATTGAATCGATACAATTATTGAAGTCATCGTCAGATAACTGCTCGAAGGGAGAGGTTGGCCCAAAGTCGACGAGATTTGTACAAGGGCGACTTGGAATAGCGGCAATCTGTCCTATTAGGGCTAATGTCCCACAGGGTGGCATATGCGGTGAAAGCGTCTACTTAATGTTGTGGCATTATCAGAGTGATTTGCAGCCGGCCCCATCTGCCCTGGTCCCATTGACGCGGTCTAGAGAAACCGCAGTGGTGACAAATCGTCCGGATGACCGCGGCCTTTCTTAAATATTGACACTTTTTATTTTTTTTTGGGGGGGGGGTCCTGACAAGTATACATTTGCACATCTATCTGCATCTACCGCATATCTTTCTATTTACGAATGTTTATTTATAACTGTATTTGCCTATATATCCAAATATATATTTATATACATCTGGTTTATCCATTTAATCTTTAAGTTTTCTTGTTTTCACCCTCCTCTTCTCTCTCTCTCTCTCTCACACTCAATCTTTCAACTTTTCTACCCATCCACCATTCTATCAGTTTGCTCGTTAGTCTCTCTCTTTTTCTTTCTCCCTGTGTACATCTATCTATCAACTTTTCTATACATTAATACCCATCCACATTTCTTTCATTTCGCTTGTTTGACTCCCTCACTCACTCTCTCTCTCTCTCTCTCTCTCTCTCTCTCTCTCTCACTCTGCCCCATCATTATTCTCCTTCCTCGTAAAAGAGAGGCCTTGATTAGCGCCACCTTCTTATTCATCTTTTCCAACTCCAACTTCTCTGGATTTCTTCCATTTCGGAATAACTTACAGGAGCGATGACAAGGTGGGAATTTTTAAATATTTCTCTCCCTCCCATCTTTCAGAAAATTGATCGCTATTATTAGCGATGTATTCCAAACAGATATAAAAATAATTTTAAAAAATCCAGAAGCATTACACTGTAATTTTTTTTTAACCAACTGTTTTATGAACTTTAAACAGGCAGATTTCCCCTCAAACCAAAGACCAGCTTAAGAGTAATATGTTTTAGGTTGGCTACTCTAAAATACAATAAAACTTGCACGTTTTCTTTACATATTTAATTTAAATTTAAAAAAAATGTTGCATACCAAAATAGCTAAGTTTAAACAAAACCAAATTTAAAAAGTTCAGGCTTGCCAAAGCCTACCTCGATTGTTTAAACTTAATTAATAATTAATCAAGAAAATAAAATATCAATAAGTCTGTAAATGATCAACTTTATTACGGTCGTTCTGACCAGAATTTCTTTTTAACGATCGTTTATCAGCATTTACGGTCTGACTTTAAAAAATGGCAAAAAGGGGCTGGTACAATTCGAAAGGTTGGGTTGAGATGGGAAATTGGTGTCCGAGACCCACTTTTACTTTTAGAAGTACGGAGTCACTTCAAAACATCCTCTCAAAACCTAAAGACAAAGCAGCCAACTTGGCAAAAAGTGGGTTTTACCAACTTAATTGTAACGATTGTGTTATTAAATATATAGGACAAAGCGAGTAGAGAAATTAAAAAACCAAGAGTAAAAGAACACTTGCCTAAATCGAGCAAATTTTCAGATCAGGTCGAAGGACTTCTACAACCACGTCTCCCGACGTGCATTGCCAAAGTGAAACCGCTGATACCTCCGCCAACGTCGTTCCAATCAACAAACGCGGAAATTATAACACAAATAAATATTAGAATAATAAATACTTAATATTATTAAATTACTATAAAAATAATTTCTAGAGAAATAAAAACTAGAGTATATGATCTAAAAGCATAAATCGAGCAAATTTTCGGAATTTAAGGACCATCTAAAAGAAACAAAACATAATTTCAATTTAAATCTAAATACAAGAGTGTTACATAGTTTCAACAAAGGGAAAGAACTAGACTGGTTTGAGATATTTGAAATTAAAAAATGTTAAATTGAACGTGGTGATAATTGCATTAATAATAGAACAGATTTTGATTTACCTCCCTTTTTTTATTATATATTTAAAGGCAGCGACCCTAATGGTCATTTAGGCCTTGAGACTGTGCGCCGGCGGCAACACCGAGACACGCCACCGGGCCCGGGCCCCGCGGCACCCGGCACCAGACCGGCCCCAGGGCCAGACAGTGGGGCAAGCAGGATCTCTCGCGATTTTTAAATTTGGACTCTGTCGCGCAGTGCTTATTCGAGGAGGGGTCGGTGTCCAGTCACCACCGACACCACCTCACGCTCACCGTGGATATCTGGATTCCAGAGTCCTAAGTGGCCCCCCAACCCAGCCCCGGATCGGCCCGCAACCGAGGACCCCAGGGCTCGACCCCGACCGCGAGCCCCGCCGCAGCGACCGATTTGCCGAGCGCGCAATAGGAGCAATCGTTTAACTAAATTTTATTTGTTAGTTTCGTCTTAGCTAGGAAGTTGAAAATGTTATCTATGTAAGGTGAATTATCGTTCAGTAAACTATGTATATCGTTGGGGATTTGGTAGAGGGATCTAGCCGAGGAATATAAGGGGCACTCTATTAAAATGTGAATTATAGAGGTGGGAGATTTACAAGCTGGGCATGTGGGTTTGGGTTTTTTTTGTCAAGAAGGTAACTATGGGCGAGCCGGGAATGACCTATTCGTAGACGGGTTAGCAGTGTCTCTTGTTTTCGGGAGGGTCTGGAGGAGGATTTCCATTGTTTTACATCTTTTTTTATATTGGGAAGCTTGTTTCCAGTACACGCACCCCATTCCTGCCGCCAGGATTCCCAGGCGAGTCGCCGCAAGTGGCCACAATTCCCATTTTAAATATGCACATAAATAATGTCAAACATCCAAATAATTAAACTAATTATTTTAATTGTTATTATTTTTATTCTAATATTTAATTGTGTTATAATTTCCGCGTTTCGCACGTTCAGATTGAGCGTCATTAAAAAATCAGCTGTTGAATGGAACGTCGGGTTGGCGGAGGTATCAGCGGTTTCAATTTGGCAACGCACGTCGAGAGGCGTGGTTGTAGATGTGTCCTTCAACCTGATGATGAGCAAAAAGGCTCGAAATCCGGATGCAAAACAACTTACTGTGAGTAGGAACTATCTTTTTAGAACGTATTGAACACCACACGCACTTATCGTTTATCATTTCTATTGGTGCCCGAGTGGATCAAAGTCATGCTAGCTCAGGGTAGAGCAGCAGCGTATCTAGTTGGTCGTTGGTTTGAATCATTCTCTTGACACTGACTTTTTATCTCAACTAACAAAACCTTAATTAATTTAAAGATATTCATTGTCAAACAGACTGCAAAAACTAGTGAATGGAGGTTGTGTAATGTTCTCTAAAAAAGCATTTTTTTGCTCATTCGATGATAAAGTTTTTCACAAGCATGGAGAGTAATAATGATAATAATGCTATGTATTTAGGAATAGTTCCATGAGTAGTTTTTGTCTTTAAATGAGAGAAAATGTTTCTTAGTTGATTTCATTTGAATTAAAGGTTGGTTTTTGTACTTTGAAAGTCACTGATTATACGGTTAATATTCAATACAATCATTAAATTCAATTGTAAAAATGTTAATAAGCAATTTTTTTCTTTAAGCCATTCACCGTCGTATCTTAGGGAGTCCATGAACATGCCAATAAAAATGTAAAGGTTGATTTAAAAAAAAAATTTATTTCTGTTTTTTCTATTGAGCAGATTTCTGTGAAGGTTTGAGGTTTGAGTTCAATATTGAATTGGAAATGAGTATAAGAAGTGATTGTAAATTATGTTGGTTAGACCAACTAGAGCAGTTAAAATCTATTAGATTTAGTACAATAAGTGAAAATTTAATTGTCCATTGACTTATTTAAATGAAAATAAAATGAGAAATTAACTATCAATCGATTTCCATGTAGTGTAGTGAAGAAAGGTCTTTGTTTTAGTTTTTTTTTTATTTACTTACTTTCCTTTTATTCTGTGTAGCTCATGTAACAAAGAAGTACTGATGTCGTGTACGTTTGTTATAAAATGTCAAGATAATACTTAAATTTATGCAATTAATTTATTTGTTTAAAAACATTAACGCCACTTATGTATTTAAATTCTAATTTATCTAAAAATATTCACGTATCTATCTCAATTGATCGAATTTGGAAATTTGCCTCAGAAACAACCGAGGAGCCGCGTTATTAAACAAACACCTTAGGAATATCACGAACTGTTTATTTTCCCTAATTGAACACGAATAACATAACGAAAATCAATATTTATGGGTAAATTGGTTAAATACGGCATGGGACGGTTGTGTCTACAGGCTGCCCTATCAACCCGAAACGCTATGAAAATACTGTTTACGTACGAAAGCTCGTTAAACGGCGAAGGTACAATCACGATGTGAAAATTAAATATTTAACTACTTTCTTTTACACCCTAAACAGAAAAATGCTGTAGTGGATGCAGACGGCCTGATTTTTACAACTTGAATAATTACTGAAAAATTTGATCAAAAGTGTACACCTCATTTCTTAGATATACTTGATTTTCTGTAGGCTGTGGACCAGGTTAATAAAGTTTTGGCTGTAGTTTTTTTTTTTTTTTTAATAGAAAAATTGCTTTTGGAGCTGAAGGAAAATACAGATAGTAACAAAATCAACAAAGAATTGTATTGGTCTGATTCAATGAATGCGTATTTAGGAATAAAAATGCATGTAAGCAAAAAACAGCTGTTAAATTTATGGCTGCCATGTTGGTTACCTACGCCCTAACGGATAGCAATGTGACTACATCTTCGACCTAACCTCTAATATTGGTCCTGGCCTGGATCGAGCAATGTTAACTAGCCCCCTGGGACGTGTCAACACGACACATACATCTACACGGAAACCAAACACTTTGTGCCCTGAAGATGATCTCAATAAAGATCGAAACGTTGGCACGATAAAGAAAATGTTTTTCTGAAACCTACGTCACACCGGACCGCATTTCACGATCTCCGAATAACCGTTGGCACACATTTGCTTATATATCTCCTTCGTTGAATTTGGCGTTGTAGCCAAATGTCTTATTTGTTTTTGTTTGTCCTCTCACCGTTTACGGAGTTTTGTAGACACAAGTGCGGATGTTTCAAGTTTTGTTTAATAGCCAAATAGGCAAGAAACTCATTTTACAAATATTTTTAGATTTTTCGTTATTATGCCATGTAGCGTTGTGAAGTTGACTTATTTTGAATAAAAACTGTTTTGACTTTTTTTTAGGGAATTTGTCAAAGGCTTTCTTATTATTGCCGCTCTCGTCTGTGGAACGGAATCGAAGGTTTTTGAAAAATGAGGAGTGGAAAAGCATAAATTCGACAAAAATAATCTACCAGATTGTAAGTTTTCTCTTTTGCCTATTTGATTACAAACTAAAAATTCAATTCATGAAATCTGTTTTGCGTTGTAAATATAAAAATACGTAATAAATTGATTCTATAGTCTCATTTATATTATTTTTTAGGGATGTGCACACTTTACGGAGGAACTGGATGTGAACGCGCTGGACAGTCGCAATAAAAAATTAAGGTTTTAGTTGATATAAAAAGGGTTGAAATGGGAACTTGGTGCGTGGTAGAACAGCAACGTATCTAGTCGAAGATCGTGGGTTCGAATCCCGCTCATGCCATAACTTTTTATCTCATCTAAAAAATCTTAATTAATATAATTATATTAATCGGTCAAGCGCATCACGAAATTAGTGAATTTAATAAAATACTAACTTGTTAACTGTTTCCGGATTCTCTAAACGACCAGGGAGGAGGGCGGTTTAATAGCTAGAACCTCCAACCAAAAGTAAAACAGAATCCTAGTCTATTAGTTACCTTCTGGGCTCCGTCCGAAACCTGGATGATGTGTCGTCTTAAGGTCGCGGGAGGAGGCACTCGCGTTATTTTGAGCGGAGAGGAAAAAGGAGAGAGGAAAACATCCTTCTTGAAAATAAGAGAAACTGAGGGAAAACTTAATAAAAAAATGCTCTTGGAGCCTAATTAATAGTGGACTGTACGGAAGCGAAGAGGACAAGAACAGGAAAAAACGGATTGTGTGGTGGGATCTGGGCTAGGAAAAATTCTAGATTTACGAAACAGAATAGAAAATTATAATTCGCGATATTTGGCGGAAACACTAGATTTGATATATCGAACGCACGGGCAATCGAATATGCTGGTCCACGAGTTATCGGCTTATTTCAGCTAAAAATGTGTAGTATTTGGTGACCATTGATTAATGACTATTTAGATGGCACGACAGACAAGAATGACTTATCTACACGGACAACGAACACTTTGGCCCTGAAGATGATCTCTATAAAGGTCGAAACATGGGACGACAAAATGTTTTTCTAAAACCTATGTCTCACCAGACGGCATCTCCAAACCTCCAAATAATTATTTACAATGGCAACTTGATATCATCTGCCAATAGTAACCATTTTTAATCTTTTAAACAGGAGGATACATTTTTAATGAATATTAAAACCAAGATTGGACCAAAGTGAGATCCTTGAGGAACACCCCTTGTTATTCTAACGGTTCTGGAAATTTTACCTCTAAACATTACATTAAGATTTATGTTTTTTATGAAGAGATAGGATCTAATCCAAGCAAAGGAAATGTCACCAAACCCAAACTGGTCAAACTGCTCTTTGGTCAACCGCATCTAACGGTTCAGAAATACCCCACTATTAACTGTGACAACCATTCTCAATTGAATTAAAAATTAATTCTTTGTACGCTAATAGGTTAGTCATAGTTGCGTCCATTCAAAACCCGTGCTGCTCATCAACTAGAAATGGGGGCTCTTGACCTGATCAGTAATATAAATGTAATTGTCGTGGTGTTAATTGGTCCGATTTCAATAGGTCTCTTCTATAGTCACCTTGTACGTCCCAAAGCACTTCCTCCTCCGGGCGTGTGGCAGAATCTGCGTGTGCCGTCTTGGACTATTCCCATCAAGTTTCCATTTAGTTTGCATTGTCCTTATTCCTGCTTCCTTTGAAGCATTCTGAAATTGTTTTCTTTCTAAAGTTGTTAAAAGATTCTTGAATTGCCTATGTCCAATGAATGAATTCCATCGTTCTTTCATCTTCTTTTTGTTCTTCTGTCTGAGATTCTCATTGATGGATTGGGTTCTTATGCCACAGTATGGTTCGGGTCCTGTGAGCGGTGTAGCAGCTCCTTTCCTTGTCAGGGCGTCCGCTTTCTCGTTCCCTTTTACTCCCATGTATCCTGGGACCCATCAGAGGCTGACTTTTTTCTGCGTACGTAATATGTCTAGTTTGGTTTTGTGATTCAACACTGTTGATGCTTGAACTTAGCGCTTCGCTGGCATGTCATTCGTGCATTTGTACCCTGTGTTCATATCCGAACTAGGTACAGTTTTCAATTGCATGGACCTATCGATGGAATATACTGGTGTATTTTCCCATGGGTTGTGAATTTTTGGTTCAAGACTGAATACTCATGCGCACTACGTGCTGGCGTTCTAGAACCGTCTATGTATCAGTAGTTATGCTCACTCTGCGAGACTAGTAGTCCAATTAATCAATTCCCGATTCGGCTAGATTGTGTCCTGTTAGGAATCGAAGAATGTTCCTGCTTCCCTTGACACATTCTGTAATTTCTATGATTCTAAAATTGGTTAGGGGAGTCTTGGATTTTCTGTGTCTAATGAGTGAATCCTGTTGTTCCCTCATTTTCGTTTTGTCCTTCTGTCTGAGATACTCGACAATAAGGTGGGTTCAGGTTTTGTCAGCGGTATAGCAGCTCCTTGCCTTGCAACGATTGTCATCAAGTGCAAGTCTCGTTGCCCTCCAGTCCCATGTTTCGTGAGGCACAGCAGAGGCTGACTGTTCTGTGAACCTAATAGGTTTAATTTGGATTTGAAGTTCAACACCATCTTTGAACTAATGATATTAGAGCTTAGTGCTTTGATGGCTGCTTGACTAACTGACATGATAGCTATATCCTTGTTTTTTTACCCTTTACTTACATTGCATGAATCTCAGCTTGGAAGATATTGGTTCATTTTCCCATGGGAGTAATAGACTTGAGATTATTTCCAGTATTAAGTACCCATCGTGATAAGCTTTGGTGAAATGCTGACACACTTCGGTATTCAAAAAGTTTGTTATTTCACACGATAAATTTCATTGTTTTAAATGGATCACTCCTGAAAATTGCAAAGGGGTACATTTAAGACGAAATGCCATTAAGGGTAAAACTCGGCCCTAATAAAAACCGCCGACAACCAAGATTGTTTTCACTTTCCACGTAGGGATTAATGAAAAAAGTTTAAGCGGCCGTCAGCGGGTGGGTCGCATCAAAATTCACCGCCTCCGGCAAAGGTATGAATACTAATTCATCAGGGCGAGTCTGGAGGAAAAATCTTTGATGATCAAAGTGAAAAAAACTTCTTTGAGCCCTCCCCTGAGGATTTTTTTCCATTTACTATATTAAACACATTTGCTGCATATAAGATTGCCCCATTATTATTCTCCTTCCTCGTAAAAGAGAGGCCTTGATTAGCGCCACCTTCTTATTCATCTTTTCCAACTCCAACTTCTCTGGATTTCTTCCATTTCGGAATAACTTACAGGAGTGATGACAAGGTGGGAATTTTTAAATATTCCTCTCCCTCTCGTCTTTCAGAATATTGATCGCTATTATTCGTGGTGTACTTCAAACAGATATAAAAATAATTTGAAAAATACCGCGAAACATTACCTTGTAGGTTTTTGTTTAACGCACTGCTTTATGAACTTCACTAGTTTTCCTGGTCCGCTTGACCAATTAATACCATTCAATTAATTAAGGTTTTAGTTTAGATAAAAAAGTCAGTGCGACGAGCGGGATTCGAACCCACGATCTTAGGCTACACTACCACCTTTGCTATCCTGACTCCGATCCACTCGACACATCTCAAACCCAACCTTTCGAATTTTACCCCCTTTTTGTCATTGTTTTAAGTCAGAGCGTAAATGCTGATAAATGATCATTATAAACCATTTCTGGTCAGAACGACCTTGGCGTATTGTTGTGAGTTCGAATCCCGCTCGTGACACTGACTTTTTTATTGAACCGATACCTTAAATATAGATTAATTAATTGGCACAATATAATATTTTTATTTTGAAGAAACATGACTAAGTTTAATACGTCTCAAAAAGATAGATCCTACTCACAGTAAGTTGTTTTGCAATGGCCCGGATTTCCAGCTCTTTAGCTCATCATCAGGTTAAAGGATTTCTAAAAGTAAAAGTTCGTCAAAATAAATTCTGATTTGTTTCGATCCAAAACATTATTCACCTAAAACAACGATAACTTTTTGGTCAATCAATTACCTAAGCGTCATCTTGGCAAGTCTATCAAAATAATTAATGATTTGGTAGCCCAACGGCGAGAATTTGAACAACGAGAGTTATTAATTTTAAACTGGCTGCATTTTCTCATAATAAATTCTGGTTGTTGGGATTAAAAAAAAATTCATTATCGTAAAAAAATGTATAAAGTTTCACGATTTTTTGAAGGAGGTTTTACCAACCAAGGTTTTAGGTTAAAGATTGATTTTCCAGATTGATGGATACCTCGCAGTCTTCTTTGCAGTTGAGACGGTGAATCGTCACTTCCAGGACGGGCGGAAAGGACCTCACAGCCCGGTTTTTTGTCCTCCTCGGTCCTCCCGATTTAACTCCAGTGGACTATTTTCCAAAAGAGAGTTTACCCCAATCACAATGCAGAAATCTCAGTTGAAAAACTGCAACAAAAGACAGAAAAAATCTGCAGTCCATTTACTCGGCTCTATCGCTCTTATTATCTGAATACCTAAATTTCACAAAAAGGGGAAATTTGCAACTTTATCAGAGGCAGATATTTCGAACATGAAATGTGATTAATAAATAGCAAACCAATTTTTTCCTAACTTTTTTCCCTAATTTTGTCATTTTATGGCGCATTTAAACTGTTGATTGCTCCCTTGTTTTGACCCTAGAAGACCCTTTAAATTGATGTGTCAGGAAGTGCAGTGTCGTATTGCAATTGTGATGTTAAAGCCGGAGATACCCTGTATAAAAAAATATGGAAACTTTTTTCCCCTCGTTGGTTCATGAGAAATCCAGCCGGGCCATCTAAAAAGGACAAGTATGGGGAGAATTGGAATTATATACATTTTTAAAAAATATTATTGTTTGATTTGTACAAGTGGTAAAATGTGTTAGCTATTATGTCTGTTTAGAGTCGTATTTTGATAAAGATTTAAGAGCGGTTCTGTAGGGGGTGTATGACCCAGTTGACAGTAACTAGACAGAAGGGTGGACGGATCGTTCCACAATAGGCCTTTTCTGCCGTTCTGCACCCCTCGTGCTCCGTCAACTGAAAAATCACCCCCTGGGCCCACGTGCCTCCCCGTCTAAACGGCCCTAACGCTCAGTCGCAGGGATCGCGGCGCAGACGACTCCCGTAGGTTAATGTGCTTTTGATGCCGACCCACGTGCCTTAGGCCCATCAAAACGGAATTAATCAACCGGCCACGGTGACTGGGGAAAATTTTTCATCGCAGTCATTCTGCGCCAGAAATCAGGCTGACTCGGCGGTTTTGTCTTCGACGATTTCCTGGAAAATGGAAGTCATCCCTGAGTATTGTTCTGTATTGCATACGTCCCCTCTCTTAATGATTAATGATTCGGAGGCAGGATGATAATAGTCGAATCAGGAATTCAGACATGTGCAAAAATATTTGTCAAATAATGGAAGATTTCTGATGGATTTTGTAGTATATCTGAAATTTTCAAAATCCAAAGAAGTCGACGCCTTGTACAAAATTGTCTTTTCTATACCGAATTTTTTCCCCATCCCTTCATAATCCAACATACATAAACAGAAAACAGAAAACGGCACTCTCAACACGACACGCAAGAATACCACAAGTACCCAGATGACGAACACTTTAAGTGAGTAGAAATACTTTGATTGAATATAAAATATATTATATAAATTCATTTTACACATCCAGAATGTATTTTTTAAATGGAAACAATGTTTGTAAATCCCAGGCCCTGATGATGATTTCAATAAAGATCGAAACGTTGGCGCGATAAAGAAAATGTTTGTCTGAAACCTACATCACGCCAGACCGCATCTCACGATATCTGAATAATTATCGACTAACGGAACGAACGACTAATCTCTACACATTTTTAACATAATACATACCATGAAAATACTTCATTGTTCAACGCAAGTTTCGCAACTGTTAAGAACATAAATTTTTTTGAAATCTTACACTTAATTCTCTCTGTATTCAATTGGTTCAAAAGATGTTGGCCCAACGTTGTAATATCCTCGATGCCTATTAGGTCACCTATTTTGTGGTACATTATGCGTCGTTGGATCAAGCGTACATCAATTTGACGGTAGCTTTAAAAGCCTGGACCAGGAAAGGAAAGCTCGTTCGGTAAGAGGCCTTCGGAGGATCTGGAAAACAAATAAAATTTTAATCAAAAACATATTTAAAAAGTTAAAATTGGAAAGCTTTCTTCAAATTTAAACTTAGTTAAGTTAATGAGCTATCAAAAAGATGAAATATTGATGAATTTATAGAGACAATAAACTCCCTCCTTCTTTCTCCGTTGTTACTTTGTTTTAACGATTTTATGAGGGTTCACAACAGCAGAGGTCATATAAACCGTCAGGGTTCCGGTGCCGGTACAAAAAGCCCAAGTCGAGTTGGAATGCAGGGCCGCTGGATTCGAACCCGGGACCTTCACCTTACAGTAATGAGCACCGTGTCAACGCTTAAACCGTTGCGGCCACCGACGCCCCCTTGTCACTTCATTGATTCCATAATTGAATAAAATAGAGAAAAAATTTTTTAGTTGTAAATACAGAATGATTGGTTACTGCTTGAGTGAAAGTATTTATTAGTGCGATAGTAGTGTATGCTTGGGTGGGTCTATGGTCGAATATCAAGTACCCCATAAACCCACCACCTAGGATAATATGTTAGATTCATTTTAATTTTAATTGTACTTAATGCATGGATGTATTTATTAGCGCGAACGAAGGCGGGTCTTCAGAGGAATATCGAGTACCCTGAAAACCGCATATAGGCTAGGCTAGGATTGAATGTTAGTGAATGGGATAGTTGCGGAACCGTTTCACCACGTGCGGGAGGGGTAAAAAGTCCAGAAACAAAAAAAGTTGAAATTGTTAAAACTTAAAACGTGAAATGGAAGAAATGTGGGGTGCCGGCATTAGCTCAGGCAGCTAGCTGGCCGGTAAATTAATTTAAAATAAATAATAAAAATAAAAAATAGAGATCTTTCAGATAAGATACAGGACAACCTTCGGCCCAAATCGACAACCAGTTTTTCTTATGTTATCTTCGCTCTAAATTTATCATATTTTTTGTATGTTTAAGGAAATGAAGATACGTACAAACATGGCTAGGTTTACTCAGAAAAAATTGTAAAAAGTTAAAAATGGACACCTTTTCTCCAAACCAAATATTGATTAGCAAAACTTAGATAATAAATCATCAATGAGATAAAATATTGATGATTATATAAACCCAAAAACTTTTTCACAACCACCTTTTTAATTTTTCTGGTCGGAATTATTTCTCTTTGCTCTTCTCTCTCTCTCTCTCTCTCTCTCTCTCTCTCTCTCTCTCTAAATGAACAAATGAGAAAAACCCGTAGAAGAGAGAGTGGGGTAAGTGATAAAAGGTGAGTGTAATAAAAGAGAGAACTTCACTTTTATTACCTCCTTTCTCACGGCCACTTTTATTAACCTTACTTCTTTATCATTTAGTCACTCTCTATTTGTCTATTTTTTCCTGTTTGTAACAGCTGTATTCTTTCTTACTTCTTATCTATATTTATTGTAATTACTATGCCTTGTATTGACCACTGTCTTCATTACTTCTTTCATTTTTGTTCTTCTTTTCAGTCTGTATTCAAAAACTGGCCACAGAAGACCTCAATAACCCTCCACAACTACACGGTACGCAACAACTAACATTGTTTAAAACTATTCAAATATCGTGAGATGCGGTCTGGTGTGATGTAGGTATCAGAAAAACATTTTCTTTATCGTGCCAACGTTTCGATCTTTTATTGAGATCATCTTCAGGGCTCAAAGTGTTTGTCTTCTGTGTAATTGTGTGGGCACTCTCAACACGACATGGCACAATTGAAGATGATCTCAATAAAAGATCGAAACGTTGGCACGATAAAGAAAATGTTTTTCTGATACCTACATCACACCAGACCGCATCTCACGATATTTGAATAATTATCCGTTAACGGTCACTAATCTCTACACATTGTTTAAAACAGCTACATTCAAAAGTAACAAGTCACAGACTGGGTCACAGCATGATTCTAAAATTAAGACGTGATATAAAAGTTCAAATAAAAAAAATATTTAGTATATAGACGAGGGAGTATGGGTCAGGGATGAAACAAGGATAAAATGCGTATGTTTCTTAGTTCATCTTTCAGATGCATATTTTGACTGTGAATCCTGTGCCATGGGGTTAAAAAGTCGCAGTATTGTTTAAAAAAAAAGAACAACCATCCAGACGGACAGCAAGACGGCAGTATATATACGTAATCGCTATAGCCCAAAGCAGTTTGAAACTGCGTCAAAGTCTTGGCCGACACTGTATAAAGTTATGCATATTTGGTCACTAGGGCTTCTTCGCTTTAATGTTCAGATGCTCCTTGGTGCAATAGTGTTCTTTACGCCTCGATAGAAAATTTAACTTTGGCATCAAAACTTGTAAAAAGTTAAATTCACTAGTTTCGTGGTCCGCTTGACCAATTAATATCTTACAATTAATTAAGGTTTTTAGTTAATGGGACGACACGATCTTCGGCTGCATACGTCGCTGCTCAACCACATTTGAACTGTCTTGAGCTACCTCGATCTGCTCGGACTTATTCAGGACTTCTTTATACTATTAAAATATTTTACACTTCAACCTGACATTAAAAAATGTAGGAAACTGTAACCTCAACAAAAATTGATAACACAGGAGGATCAAACACATCAAAACAGTATGACTGTTTTGTATATTTATTCACTGTGTTATTATTTACTAAATTGTTTAATTTTAATTGTTTGTGTATGTATTTATTTATTTACCAAATTAGCAAATGTTTGATTATGCATTGTTATTATTATTTATTTTCTAATCAATGATTTTAATTTGTAATAATTACTAATTATTTGTAAACTTGCTTATTTATTAATGTGCTCTTTCTGCAATTGGTTTTTATACTAATTTTCACCACTGTTCTTATTTCTCTAGGACAAATCAGCAAATATTGTAAATACACTTAGGTCCTCTGCCATAAGGATGTATAATATCCTAGACATGTCCCCTTGTATTCACTTCTTACAAAATGAAAATCATAAATGAAAAAATAATATTTAAAACAAATTAGAATAAAATAATGACAGATGAACTCGGCGTAATGACCAGGAAAGTTGATCGTTCATCTCAGAACGTTTCGCTTGGAAAAAAATTTTAGATCTGTAGAACAATGGTACTGTATTCTATTAGAACGGAGGCATGCCGAAAATGTCACCAACCATCGCAGAAACTAACAACAGAACTGCTAAGCCTACAATTGATTAGAACTTGAAAGATATTAGGACTATTGAAGAAGAAAAAGAAGAAAAATAACTTTATTCTGGGATTGTTGTCCTCTAAGAATAATTTACATGAGACAAAATAAAAGAAGTACCTTCTATGAAGTCACAAATTTAAAAAAAAAAAAAAATACACAAAAAAAAATCTTGGCACAATTTATGCCAGGAAGGCCGGCCAGAAGAGAAAATTACGAGAATGTTAAACAAAAATAATAAATTTTATCGGGAGATCTTTGCTTGGAGGGAGAGGAAGTGATTATAAAGATGGGATTTAAAGGAGGAAAAGGAGGCAGCGTGACGAATACAAAGGGGAAGGGAGTTCCAGAGTTTAGGGCCTCGGATCAGAAAGGATCTTTCGAAGGTGTGGATTGTATGTTGCGGAAGGACAAGATCGATTGGGGATGAGCGGGTCTTACGAGTCTGATGTGAGGAGTTGAATTGGAGGGATTGGATGATGTAAGGAGGACGACGAGTGTAGATGGACTGGAAAAGAGAAAGTTGGAAATACGCGCGTTCACCCTCTCCGAGAGACCACCGTATGCCAAACAGCTATAATCGAAGAAGGGAAGTATAAGGGAAGATACAAGAAGTTTGCGGGTAGAGAAAGGTAAGTGAAGCCTGGACCGACGGAACAAGGAATGGCGGGAAATTTGAGAAATGTGAGAATGCCAGGAAACGTTTTGATCAAAAACTACTGCTAGGTTTTTAACCGAAGAGCAGAAGGGGATGGGGTGGTTATTTAGCATGAGAGGTGTGACGCTGGGGTGGGAATTGAGTAGTTGCCTGGATTTGGGCGGGTTGAGGTCTAGGGAATTTTTATGGGCTCATTAGTTGATGGAGTTTAGGTCTAGGAAAATGGCGGAATAAAGATCGGAAAGGTGAAAGGAAACGTATATTTATGAGTCATCGGCATATAGATGATAGTTACAGGACTGGATGGTGTAGGGCATTGATTGGACTGCACATTCTGGAGGCATGTGCTAACATAGACCAAGCAAAAGAGACTATCCTGTGCAGGAAGTGCCAGGAAAATAGGAAATAACGTAGCATGTCCTTTGTGGGTGATGCTTGCTTATAGTCCTACTTCTGATAGAGTTCTGGGGAAGCTTTTTATCCTAGATTGTAAGTTATTCCCTGAAGCATTAAACAAAACTTGGGATCTAGAAAAATGCCTTATGAATAACAAAGAGACTAAACAATGATGGATATTGCACCGTGGCTTGTTCGCGGTGTGTATGACTGTATACTTTTTAACCTAATTTACTTTTCCCTTGTGTATTTTTGTATTTTGTTTCTTTGGGCTGTTTTTAAAGCACACTTACCTGTTTTATTCTGGCTGTTTACTCGTCTCAATCGCACTCTCTCTCTCACTGAATTGATAATTCAATACAAAATACAAAAATGATTGGATAATTTGACAATTTTGGAAACGGAATATGTGTTTTTGGTTTTCGAGAAGCAGTTCTCATGTATGAGTTGGATTTCATTAAGATACAAATCATGAATCCGATTGTGGAGCAGAAATTTCTTTCGTGCCAGCTTGAATAATGCATGGCCATGTGCCACAATGCAACGATGGCACAATAGACAATTGTTTCATTAGACTAGACATGTCAGGCATACTGAGGTAAGAAAGAGGTCGGTTTCTGAAGAAAATCCACTATTCCAAGTGGGATCGTATCCATAGGTCTATCGATAACGATAGTCGGTGGGAATGCCTTTTTGTCGACAATTTTCTATGTGAAAGAAAATTTGGAAAGTAAGTGTTAGAAAAATATTACGATTCGAAATTCAACGCGGCATATTTTTTAATAATTGTGCCGGCTTTGAAATTTCAAAAGTCGCTTCCTTTCCGAGCCGTTGTTATTCCAGCTACGTCGTGCTCAACAGTTGCAAGATAAGCCATGGGATTAAAGACGGGGCGGGGCAATTTTTCCAAATGAATTGGGGGGATGGCCGGCCGGCCGGACGGGGGTGGCGGACAAAGGCCATTGTCACACGTCGCCGGGGTTTGTTTGGATTGCGGCCCCGGCCCTTCCATTGTTCAACCCCTGGAACACAATGTAGCCGCCTCCGACCCGCGTTAGCCCACCGTGGATTATGGTTTCATAATGCGCCGTTATGGATTGCAGATATGCTCTGCCTCGGCTCCCCCTCTTTGCACGACGGTTAATCAGATACAACTGCTCTTTTGACGGACAGGGAAACTATTCAATTGCCTTCTATACTGGCAATCCTTTTAATTCCAATTTGAGAGGGGTCCCTTAAAACTTTAAGCTGTAATTGTAACTCTAGGAGATGTCAGCTGTTTATTGGCAGCACCTTTTTTTGAAAAAATAAAAAAATATATAGTTTCATATAATTGTTGCAGGGTATATCCTATGTGTCATATCCCAACTGCACTCCCCCTTTCGCTGGTTGCATCTTTCTTTCTCTCTCCCTCTCACACACACAAACTTTCTCGTCTTTTCTCTACTTTAATCAAGTTGTATTCTCATTAACCATGGTCCAAATGGTAAGTGGACATCGCAGAGGCAGTTGCCGTTTCTCACGGCCTGGTCTCCCGGGTTTTAGCTCCATTCCGAGAAGCTGGAAGTGACAGAAGGACGGAAATAGTGCCATTGTTGCAAGACGGTCCTTCCTATAGTACCCGCCAGATCCTAAATGAAATATAAGCTGTTTTGGCAAGTTTATGGAACGTTGGTCATGTAAACCACTTTGACGATGAGGGCTGGGACCTAGCAACAGCCCGCCACCAGCAACTCAGGAGAAAATGGGTAATCGAGGTTAATGCTAAGTGGACATCGCAGAAGCAGTTAGCGTTTCTCACGGGTTTTAACTCCATTCCGAGCGAATGGAAGTGACAGAAGGACGGAAATAAAGCACTTGATGCAAGACGGTACTCTTTCTATAGTACCCGCCAGATTCTATTTGAAAAGTAAGATGCTTTGGCAAGTTCGTTGTAATCTTGATGGTATGGTTGTAATTTTGATGGTCGGGGCTGGGACCTGCAACAATAGCCCGTCACAAGTAAGAAGACAACAACACTTAGAAGGCTGTTACTGTTTGCTGATTGAGTCTCGTTACAGTGTGTACAGTGATACTAGGCGTCGAAGAGTCTACCGAGAACAACGGATCCGTTGCCCAGTTCATGCTCCCTTCAATGCTGCTAGGGGACCTACGATGGAGGACGAACTAGACTCCATATTGTTAGCAACCTCATCGCAGTCCGATATATCCAAGAAATTATTGAGGTTAACATCCCTCAAACCAGATATCACATTGGCAGAGGTTTTCGATTTCTGGATGACAATGCCAGACCTCATAGAAGCATAGCTGTTCATCAGTATTTGGAAAATCATGTAATTTTCCATCTACCCCTTTCCCCATTGTCTCCAGACCTCACCATTGAGCACGTGTGTGATCCATTGCACAGAAGGCTTTTAGATCACCATCCGCACCCAGTTGACCTGCAACAACTGAGTGCAGCATCTATGTAATGACATTCCTTATGAGATTAGTGACAATTTTGTTAACATGCCTAAGAGGTGAACTCAGGTTTTTACCTAACAGAGGAGATTATACACGATATTAATTGTTTAAAAAAAATTATTGTGCCCATTATATCTACTATATGTGTATGTATATGTCCTACTACTACTACTACTACTTATGCGTGTATGTATATACACACACACACACATATATATATATATATATATATATATATATATACATACATACATACATACATACATAAATATAAATATCGGGCTAACCCATCTTTATGTTACCTTAAATGTCCATTTAGATATGGATGACCACTGATTTCAACCTTTCTGTTTTCTTTTTCTATGTAAATTTTAATCTTTACAACAATTTACGCTCCAATTTACCCGGCTGATATTTAGTTAAGAATACATCGGAATATGAGTTTCAACCACTAACATTTGGTATTTTTGTACGTTGCATCATTCCTCAATAAATTAAATTTGAAGAATTAAATTGAATAGAACACTAACTTATCTTCTTGTACCTTCTATCCTATCCATGTATATCAGTCTTTTTCAGGTTTTATGCCGTTATATTTTCTTTACTTTACAACCACTTTTATTTATTTATTTATTTACCTTTCTCTTTTTCTATCTCGCCCGGTACAGATTCCTTCAAGTTTTTGTACATTACCTCGTTCCTCCCAAAAGTAAATTTGAAATTAGATGAATAAACTGTTATTAACTGATAAATTTAACTGTTTTACTCCCTTTCTCTCTCTCTCTCTCTCTCTCTCTCTCTCTCTCTCTCTCGTTAACATTCTCTCTTCTTTCTCTTTTCCTCGTTCGTTTTTTTCTACTCTCTTTTCTGCTTACTTTCTCTTCTCTCTCTCTCGATAACTTTCTCTCTCTTTCTCTTTTCCTCGTTCGTTTTTTTCT
>CM077109.1:13037309-13054237 GCA_039619505.1 Cimex hemipterus | reverse complement strand
TCTCTCTCTCTCTCTCTCTCTCTCTCTCTCTCTCTCTCTCTCTCTGTTTTCTTTCTCTCTTACTCTCTCGCTGTCTGTTTTCTTTCTCTCTTTCTCTTTTTCTCTCTCTGTTTTCTTTCTCTCTTTCTCTTTCTCTCTCTCTCTGTTTTCTTTCTCTTTCTCTCTTTCTCTATTTTCTTTCTCTTTTTCTCTCTCTCTCCCTCTCTTTTTCTCTCTCTCTCCACTTTTTCTATTTCTCTGCTCGCTTTCTGGTTTTTTTTATACATTTCAACCTTTTCCCTTTTGCATTACCTCATATTTCTACATCCCTCATTACTTAAGTCCGATGTTTAGTTACACATGAAGATTTTAGTTCATCTAATTTACTTCAATCACCCAATTTTCTCGCGCGCATATCTATTCTTTCTTGGTCTGACTTTTTTATTTAATGTGAATCTCTCTCTTTCACTCTCTCGCTCACGCTCTTTCTCTTTCTCAAACGAATCAATCTTTTGTCCGATGTTTCTTTATGATTAACTCCCACTGTTTTTCTCCATATGTGCTTCTTTTCCTTTTAGTTGGGGGCGCCGGCGGCCGGAACGGTTTAGCCGTTGACACGGCGCTCATCATGTAAAGGCACCGGGTTCGAATCCAGCGGCTCTGCATTCGAACCCGACATAGTTACAAATGAGCTTTTTTTTTTTTCAAAAACACCGGCACGCAGGGCTGATATAACCTTTGCTGTTGCGAACCCTCGTAAAAAATATTCCCTTTGAAGAAGTAGCTTGAATAAGCAATCACCAATGTGATAAATTTACAAAACTTTTACAATCATAATCGTTTATAAAAAGATGCTAGTAATTTGTAAGTTAGTAGAATAAGCTATGATTATTCTACAATATTTTTTTTTACAAAAAGGCCAAGATAGTTTATTCTATATGGTTGCAGTGTACCTCGAGTAATAAAATAAGAAAGGGACAAAAACGATAAATCTCCGTAGCCGATTTTTCGAGAGGTTAACATCGCTTTACATAAACGTATTAAAAAACTTAGAAGCGTGCCCCTCTCACCCACTAATACAGTGAAGGGAGGTGAGCTGGGCACCTGTTACAAAAAGGGTCTTTTTCGAAACTCCGCTGAAAACCGCATTAAATAGCAATTGCCTTCCTTCACGAGGCGTCATTATAATATTGAAAATAATAATCCTCGAGGCAGCGGAGAAATCCCCGCCATTAACCAGACTTAACGAAAGTTTAGCGTTTTTGCGTTTAAACTTGTTTCTCTCACCCACCTTATCTCAAAATGCAAAATACTTTTTTGCCCGGGTTTTAATATTTTGTAGTTGAAGCCGGCGCCAGCTGGAGCGAGTCCCGCCTAACTTCCACCGTCTCCTTAATCTCGTCTTCCACATTTTAATAATGGTATTTTAATTAAGTCTCACCCTATTTTCCGACCAAAAAGACTCCGGGTAATTGGGAAACCTTTATTGGAATAAGCCGGATATCTTCTCCGACTGGCTTCCCATCCTCCAGTTTTAGCCAAATTTCAACAACACGGATTAGCTTAATTATAGACGGTTGTACCGCCGCAGAACCGACCCCCTACCAACGCAGTTTCACACCTACGAAAATATTTTCTACAAACACTGCCAGATTTTCGTTCCTTAAAAACGTAAAAAAATTGTAATTAATTTCATATAACATCCTAAACAAACAACCATTTTTTTTATTCAGCATGTGTTTTGTGCCTTCTTAATTATCAACTATAATTTGTGATATAAAATGAGAACGGTCAAGTTTTGCATGAGATTTTGGATTTTTTCCGTTTGACCAAATTGATCGTTTTCAATTAATTAAGGTTTTGATTGAGATAAAAAGTCAGTGTCAGCCGAAGGTCGTGGGTTCGAATCCCACTTGTGACTCTGGCTTTTTTACCACAACAAAACTTCAATTTACGGTTAATTTTCAGTATTTGTATTCTACTTCATATAATTGTTAATTACTATCAATTTGTCTTCAATGAAAAGCTAGGATCCGTTGTTTTAATTATCTATAAAATATTTTTTTCACGTTTTATTCTGTCTATTCCACTTATTCGTTCTCTGTTTAACCTTTTTTTTTCCTTCGGCCATTTCTGTATAGAGATTTATACATTTTTATCATTTTTACACTAATTCTACCTCAACAAACACATTTTCATTGTCACAATTTTTCTAAATTATAGGGACTATGTTGTTGAAGGTTTTCCCCCTTCTCTGTAGTGATTCTTTTCTAAGTGTAAAAAAAATATAAGTAATAAAAAGTTTCCATTAATTCGTCTTTTTATGTAAGGTATTGACTGAAATGAATAAGTTAATGTCATGAGCGGGATTCGAACCCACGACCTTCAGTTCAATACGCCGTTGCTCTAACCACTCGAGCTACCTTAACTTCGATCCATTCGTACACCAACTCAAACTACTTCCTTTCGAATTTTCTTTTTTACCATCTTTCAAACGTGGTGTAATCAAAAAGGTTGAGATGGGGTGTTTGTCTATTACTTACCCCATCTCTGTCTCGTCTCTCTCTCTCTCTCTCTCTCTCTCTCTCTCTCTCTCTCTCTCTCTCTCTCTCTGACTCTTACTTCCTTTTAAATCATTACGCAATAGAAGAGCAAAGTTTTCGTATTTCACTGTCTAATTATAAAGTTAATATTGTATTTTCTAAATTGTACGAGCAATTCCGCAAAAGTATTACTGCCTTTTAATTAAGAAGAGTAAAATTTAATTTTGGGATGGAAGATCCCAAAGTGGGGCTTTCCCTCTTTTCGGCAAAAGTAAAAGTTGCGATGTATTGTCGCACAATATTAACTTTCTTTCCCGGAATTTATCCTATTTCCAGGCCACTGAGGAGATTAAAGCCAAACAAGAAACGGAGGCCTCAGGTTTAATAAAGCAAAAGGACGGGCACTCTGGAATATTCTTTAATTTCCTCCGGTTAAAAGTGGAAAGGGCTGAGAGGGCCCAAAGAAAACAGGGAGGGCGGTCGGACGTATGCAGATTACCCACCCTCCCGGGTCTAATAAAGACGTTCGTTTCATTTGGGAGCTTTCAGGAATCAAGAAGCCGCAAATAAAGTTTAGGGAAAAGCCCTTTCCACTGAAAGATAGGGCCGGAGCAATAGGGATCAACTAGTATGCTAATGGCATGCAAATACAGAGGGAGGTCGGTCTTAAAGACAGGACCCGAGACTTGTCTGTTCGGTTTCCTCCGATTCCTGCCCGTATTGGATCCGCAAGGAAAACTAACATTCGCCCCTTGTTACCGCCTCATTCCACAGACTTAATTCTTGTTTCTAATCCTCGAGAACAACTCCTTCGAAAGTAACATCATCGATCCGATCCACCGAATTCTACACGGTCATTTCTGCTTGAATCGGCAATCTAGCCGAATCGGGAATTGTTTATTTGGACTATTAGGTCTCGCATAGTGATCGTCTCTCGGTACGTTTAAATTTCTATATAAACTTAGATATCAAAAAGAAATAGGAAAGTGAGAAAACACTGCCTTTCTCACTGGCACCCTCTACTGGTACACAGAAGGTTCTAGAACGCTCGCACGTACATGGACAGGAGTATTCGGTCTCGAACCAAATATTCACAACCCATGGGAAAATACACCAGTATATTCCATCCATAGGTCCATGCAATTGAAAAATGTACCCAATGCGATCTGAGCATAGGGTACAAAAGTATTGATACAGCCATCGTGTCAGATAGCCAAGCAGCCGGCGAAGTGCTAATTTCAAACATCATCAGCTCAAAGATCCAAAGATGGTGCTGGATCGCAAAACGAAACTACACAAATTAGGTACGCCAAACAATATCAGCCTGCTGGTTCCGAGGACATGTGGGAGAAAAGGCGACAAGAAAGCGGACGCCCTTGTAAGACCGCTATACCTCTGTGGCATAGGAACACACACTGTCAATGAGCATCTCAGAAGAAAGATGGAAAGAAAATAAGGGAGCAATTGAAATCACTCATTTGACCCAAAAATCTAAGAACCTCCTAACAAACTTCGGAAAGAAAGAGGTTACAGAATGCATTAAAGGAAGATGGAAAAAACTGCGAATACTAACAGGATTTTTAACAGGACACTGCAAACTGAATGGACATCTGAAGAAGACAGACACGACCTAACACCACACGTAACTTCAAAACGGGCCCGCAGGCAAATGTTTTGGGACATACAATATAACCTTAGAAAAAACTGAACCACTGAAACCGGACCTACTAATCAAGTTCGTTGATAAACTAGGACTTACCGGTGTGCTTTAAGCACATAACGGGTGATACAATGCCGTATGGTGTGCAGCCCGACTAAGTACATCAAACTATCTATCTTAGTACCTTTCGACTGTTAGTCACATCTCAACAACTTATCCCTGAAATCAAGATAAACTTGCTTTATTGTTGCTTAGTTTGAGCATGAACAATTTTTTACAGTAGTTTATTAAAACATGCCGTTCCTTTATATTCGATTTGTTGAACATATTTGGTCTTGGTAAAAGATAGAATTGGCATAAATATTATGATATATCTTCTGATTCGATTGGACTTTGTAATTGAGAATCGGGAATTGTCGGACAAGCCGCTTAATTTACAACCTTTTTACTGTAACACATATGTTTACAATTGAAAAGAAAGCTGATGGTAACACTACGGGGACCATGGTGTGGTTATGTCGTCACACTCTCGGCTAATAGATCCGCGGTCGTACGTTCCACTCCCACCGTCGCCTCAGGAGTATTTTCTGGCACGGAAGATGGGGCCTTGATCAATCTTGACATGGCACTCCTTAACGGAAGGTGCCGGGGCGGGATGCGATCCTGAATTCCGGCCCTACCCTCATCGGAGATGAGTTACTTACTAGCTGAACACTTACACACCTGAGGCTTAATGGATACACATACGACAGAGTACAGCAAACTGTACAGCTATAGTCCAACCCACCAGTTCCTAAAACTAGAATAACTTTCCTATAGAATTACAGTAATGAAAACTTTCCATCTCAATCATATGACCTGGAACAATGCCTAGAAAATACTGGGTAATTCGACATACTAGTCTATTTATGTTTTCTGGTGGTCCAAGTTACTTCTTTCAATTGATTGAAATTTATTGATTGAGATAAAAAAATTCAAGTGGTAGAGCAGCGGCGTATTTTTTAGCTTACATTTTAGAAATGAGGGAGAGGAAAGGAGGAAAAGAGAGTGGAAGAGAGATGTATCAGGATATTGATGCATAAAAAAATAGAGGAATAGATAAAGTAATGAGCAGAGAGTTAGAATAAAGGGAAAAAAGAAGTACGAGAGAGAAGTAAGAAATAAAGAAATAAAGAAATAAAGAAAGAGAGAGAGAGAGAGAGAGAGAGAGAGAGAGAGAGAGATGAGACACTGAACCAAGATAGGGGGGAAGGGTACGAATAATTAATCTTTTAACGTAAGGGTTTGATATGAAAAAGTTAGTGTCACGAGCGGGATTCGAACCCGTGCTCAATACGCCGCTGCTCATGACTTCGATCCAATCGTACACTACTTGCCCATCTCAACTTACAACTTTTCGAATATTCCTTTCTAAAAATGGCAAAAAGGAGGAAAAATTCGAACGGTTGTAGGATGAAATGGGAAGTTGGTGTCCGAGAGGATCGAAGTCGCATTAGCTCAAGTGGTTAGACTAGCCGAAGGTCGTGGGTTCGAATCCCGCTCGTGACACTGACTTCTTTATCTCAACCAAAAAAACCTTACATAAAAGAATAATGAATTGAAAGAAGTAATTTGGTCAGTCGACCAATAAATGGATAAATATTATTTAATAGGTAAAAGAAGTACCACTTCACTAAGCAGCTTCCCGTGGCCATTTCATAATTCGCTGAGAATCGAATCCTGATAACACGACATTTGAAAATGGCGAAAAGAGGGAAAATTCGTACGGTCTTAGATTGAGATGGATGCTTGGTGCCCGAGGGGATCGAATTCACGATAGGTCAAATGAGAGAGCAGCAGCGTATTGAGCCGAAAGTCGTAGGTTCGAATCCCGCTCGTGACACTGACTTTTTTATCTCAACCAAACAACTTTACTACTGATATTTGTTAGCCAGAAGAAAATGTACAATACATCAGACTGTGACAATGATCTGTTCGATAAACAATTTTGGTGGAGCGATCAAAGACATTTTTATAATCTTTAAGGTAGTTAATTATCGTCTGGGGTCAATAGCTAAACGATAAATAATCATGTTTAGAACTATATTAATATAAATGCTAGAAGGTTGAATTTTCCTTAGATCAAAGTGTAATCAAACGATCGTTGTTACTCTTGGCAGGACGATGTTTGTCAACTAATTCATGTTAGTACTAACGGGGTCATTAGTTAGGGCTGATGCTGGACAGGCATTCAGAGCTACCGCCATTAGCAGTCATGTTTTAACCATAGAGTAATTAATAGGCCCGGCTCGGCGTCCTCTTCCTATGAAATATTCAACGGAGGCGTTCGCACTCACTCAAAGAGTCTTTTTCACTTAAATCTCTCTATTCATCTTCTTGGCTACGTCACAAGTGAATGGGGCCGGGCCAACTCAGACATATTGATGAGGGATTCTTTAGAAACTGCTTCTTTTTGCACTGTTTCATTTCGGGCCACTCTGGCCCCCAACGTACGGCCATGCGGTTAATACAGGTGGTGCATAAATTATTTAAAAATTGAAAAATACAGCCGAAACCACCTTAAAACCTTGTTGTACAATAAAAATCTGCAATATAACAAACTTTCTCTTTGTCAATGAAGTAATCAATCCTTTTATAATAAATTTTGCTCCAATTTTCTTTCTTGCCTGCGAAGTAAAAACCTAATTCCGATGGCCTAGGTCGTTAACAGTGTACTAAATGACAGTGAGAGAAAAACAGAAAAAATCTTACTAATCGCTACCGATCGGGAGGTTCTTAGTTTATGTTGTCCTTCTTTTTCATTTCCCTGGTTTGCTTATTGCATTTTCCATAGTATAATTACCAATTCCAATCAATGGACAGAATTTCTATTTTACTGTTTTTTAACTTACTTTTGAAAATAAAATAATATTTGTGTGCGTGTGTGCATGTAATATAATGTGTGGTGATTAGTGACGGTTAGTCGATGAGATGTACGAAATCGTGAGATGCGGTCTGGTGTGATTTAGGTTTTACAAAAACATTTTTCTTATCGTGCTACGTTTCGATCTTTATTGAGAACATCTTCAGTGCTCAAAGTGTTTGTTTTCTGCGTAAGTGTGACACTCAACCCGTCACACTGGATTGCACACTTAGGCAAAAAACAAACGCTTTGAGCCCTGAAGATGATCTCAATAAAGATCGAAACGTTGGAACGATAAAAAAGTTTTTGATTTTCGAATAATCATATAATTTTTATTTATTATTATTGTTTCAAGGTTCATCCAACAGATTGATCATTTCAACGCCGAGTGCATGCGAAATACAACAACACAGTTTCTATATGCATTCACACAAATAAATACATTCACATCTATACACATTTTCTTTACCGTGCCAACGTTTCGATCTTTTATTGAGATCATCTTCAGGGCATTTACAAATGCATATAGGATGTGGAAAAGAGAATTTATACCCAGGAGATTTGTAAATCCCAGGCACTGAAGATGATCTTAATAAAAGGTCGAAACGTTGGCACGATAAAGAAAATGTTTTTCTGATACCTACGTCACACCAGACCGCATTTCACGATATCTGAATAATTCTCGATTAACGGTCACTAATCTCTACACATTTATACTCATTGCATTCATTCTATTTGGTAGATGGAATCTTACCTTTTAGGCGCCAGCTGCACCATTTACTTATGAGTTGCTCTTGGTGGCCTATTGCTTCAGGTCTCTCAACGGATTATGGATAAGCTTCCGACTTGCACCATTGCCAATACTTCAGTCCGCCCACAGCGTCGTAATGCTCTGAGATCCACAGCCAGACCTCCTATTGGCACTCCCAGTCTCTCGGAATCGGTCTGTAGACCAGAATGCTCTGAGAAACGCCAAATACTTCCCGGTGATCTCGACAACTCATTCTCACAACGATAGTGTGAACTTCGGTTCAAGATGACGCCTCTACATGCTTAAAGAGAAAACGACTCGATTAAAATTTAGAAAAGACGAAAAACTGCGTGTGTTTTTGAAAAATATAAAATGAGTAATCTTCATGTTTACTATTCTTAAATAAATCCGTTAAAAATAAATTTCAATTAAGTCAGGTTTTTAGTTGAGATAAAAAAAAGTCAGTGTCATAAGGGGGATTCGAACCCACGATCAACTCGGATCGTAACTTCCCATCCCAACCCCACCTTTTGAATTTTCCCTCCTTTTTGCCATTTTTCTAAGTTAGTGGCCAAGAGGATCGAAATCACGATAGCTCAAGTGGTTGAGTGGGGGCGTATCAAGCGGAAGATCGTGTGTTCGAATCCCCCTCGTGACACTGACATCTTTATCTCAACGAAATGTATTAATTGGTCAAGCAGACCACAAACTCAAACAAAAAAACAAAAACAAAATTAAAAATAAAGGTTAACAATTTTTTTGTATTTTGTATTTTGCGTTATTCCACTAGCAAGGATACATCGTTTAATTTAATTAAAATTAATAGAAAAAGAATAAATTACACATTTCCGTATTAGTTTTTGCGCAGTCTATAAAAATAGTAATATTAAAAAACGAATGAAATCTCGGTTTTGTTAGAAGTGCCCCTTCTTCCCTTGGTAACCACTGACTGTTTAATTTCAAGACACTGTTCCTTAATTAATTAAAAACTTCTCCCCTTTCACGCCGTTCAAAGGGCAGAGTACATCTCATTAAAGGAAGGCCCAACTTTTAAAAATGTTACTTTTCAATTCTCGTCGCAATTGTGTCTTGCGGCTGAAAAGAATCACGGACGGGGTGGAAAAAAGTAGAAGAAAGCGTAGGCCGGCAGAAGAAGAGATAAATTAAAAAGATTTAATCTAATTAACGGCCTTTATTAGGTTCCGCCCGTCACTTGGGCTTCGGATTGAAAACTTTGGGAATAATCAACAAGCTTTTTTTCGCTTTTCGTTTTTATCAACCCTCGCCGCCCTTATGATCAAGTTCTCGAGGGGAAGCTTGTAATTCACGGGGTAATTCATTTATCGGATTAGACAGCGCACTTTTTCATTATAAGAACAAACCTTCTATACGGCAATTCCTATCCAGGAAAATATCAAGATGCTTAAGACGACGAATGAATTGACCAAGGAAGGTTCAAACATGGTATGTTCAAAGATGGCCTATTTTTGAGCGATACCAAAAATAAATAAAATAAAATAAAAAAACTGTATGGAACTTGTGATCCCATAACTCCGGTAGACAAGCTGTAAAAAAGAATATCTTAGACTGACTAAGAGCTGCCAAAAACAAAGTTTGACCAGAGCTTCGGTTAGGGTAGCCAGTGGTGCTGCCCATTTTGAACAGTTTCTTTGACGTATAGGTAATTTAGAGTTGGTAGAGAAAGTTATTTGGTGTATTCCGCAATGTTAAGAGAAATGCCTTTATCTTAATATTTTTCAGTTTTTTCAATAAAAAATTGGGTTGAGCATCCATTACCTTGCACATAAATATTGTACTTTAAATGTTTTTTTTTTTTACAATATCTCGTAATTTTAATGTTACCTTTACACTTACGGCAATTACAAGTTGAAAAATGTGATGTTAAAACTCAAAGTAATTTTAACTCATAAAGTAACGAGTTGACTTGAAATTGTATAAATTGTAAAACGTTGATTTTGAATTCCAAAAGGTTAAGTTGAAATTTAAAAAAAGTTCAAACGAAAACAGTTTAATTTGAAGTTGAAAAGGTTCATTTTGAAATTTTCAAAAGTTTCATTTGATAAATAAAAAAGGTGAACTTGAAATTGGAAAGGTTTAATGTGAAATTAAAAAGGGTTTATGTAGAATAAAAAATTGTCAATTTGAAGTTGACAAAGGTTATTTTCAAACTGAAAAAAATTATGTTGAAATTAAAAGAGTTAAGGTAAAATTCAACATGTTTAATTGAAAGTGTTGTTTGATTAAAAATGTTAATTTAAAATTTGAAAATGGTTATTTTGAAATTTAAAAAAAGGTTAATTTAAAATTAAGAAAGTTTAATTTGTCCTTAAAAACGGTGAGTTTGAAATTGAAAAAAAAAAACGATAATTTGAAAAATAAACAGTTACTATGAAGTAAAAAAGCAATAATTGGTAATTACAAAACGTTGAATTTGAAGTTGAAATTAGTTACATTGAAATTAAAATAGGTTAAGTCAAAATTAAAAATGTTTATTTTGAAGTTAAAAGGTGTTAGCATGAAATCAAAAAAAGGATAATTTGAAAAATAAAAAATGTTATTTTAAAGTAAAAAATTGTTAATTTGCAATTAAACACTGTTAATTTTAAGTTGAAAATAATTACTTTGAAATTAAAAAAGGTTTAATTTGAAGTTAAAAGGAGTTAATTTTAAATTAAAAAAAGGATAATTAGAAAAATAAAATGTTACTTTGAAGTAAAAAAGAATCAATTTGAAGTTGAAAATGGTTATTTTGAAATTAAAAAAAGGTTAAGTCAAAATTAAAATGGTTTATTTTAAAGTTAAAAAGGGGTAGGTTGAAAATGAAATTAAAAGAATAATATGAAAAATAAAAAAGTTATATTGAAGTGAAAAACGGTTAATTTGAAGTCGAAAATGGTTATTTTGAAATTAAAAAAAGGTTTATCTGCAATTCAAAATTGTCAATTTGAAATTGAAAATGGTTAGTTTGAAATTAAAAAAGGTTAAGTTACAATTAAAATGGTTTACGTAAAAAGGGTAGGTTGAAATTAAAATCTGTAATTCTATGTTACGGATGGTCATGTTTTAATTATAAAAAGGTTAAATAAAGAAAGGTTAACTAGGAAAAACGAAAAGTCATTTTGAAGTTAAAAAAAGTTAATTTGTAATTAAAAACTGTTAATTTAAAGTTGAACATGGTTATTTTGATGTTACAAAAAGGTTAAGTTGAAATTACTAAAGGTTTAGTAATTTTATATATTTTCCCGATAGAAACTTGTAATTTTTCTTATTGGTTTCTGTATGAGGTTACTTTAATTAATTATTGTAAATGTAGAACTTTTAACATGGTTTAAAGTTTCATTTTTTAAGTACATATATCTTTGATAATTTCTTTTTTTTTTAGGGATCGTAATAGCAGAGCTTATAATATCAACCCTCGAGATGCCGGTGTTTTCGAAAAAAAAAAGTATGTCGCGTGGCGAAAACAGGGCCGCTGGATTCGAACTCGGGACCATCAGCTTGTCGACGCCTAAACCTTTGCGGCCACGGACGCCACCCGTTTGATATATGATACGTAGTTTAAATGGTCTTCATACCTGTTAGTTCTGCTAATGTTATATAATTTTTTTTATGTTGTAATATTTTGTAAAAAAAAAAATAAAGCTAAAAATGCTTGTTGATCTCTAACTCTAAGCCGTCTGTAAAAAGAAGGTTAAGAAGAAAAATAATAGTCCATTGGTTTAGCATATCCGAAATATAATTTTTACTGTATATTATAAATATTAAGCATCTCTAAAACTTATCTATTTACCCTAATTTTAATAGATTTTTATGATTTTCCTGGCCCTAGCTTTACACCATGCTCTACTTCAACTTTTGGCGTAACCCAGAACCTCTGAAACAGGTAAGCAGAACCCAAGTGAAGTTCAGCAAACAATATTAGTACGGTTGAAACATTTCCGAGATCTAAAATGCCAGTAGGCGTACAATGGTACTAGTCCGATATAATTAAGTTACAGGTCATCCAAGAACCCTATTACATCACTAAACCCGATATCCATACTTTCTGTTAGGTACGTTTATGTATTAATCTAAAGTTGAACCGTTCGTCCGGCTATCACAGGACGACAAATGGAGTTAAATTGGCAGAAAATTGGCAGGAGGCGGTAGTTGGCACAAGGAAGATAACTAGTTATTAATATGTAAATATGGATTGACAGAGCTCATTGCCGGGTGCTGATTAGTGGCTACCAACTCCTAACTACCATCGATCAAGTTACAACACAATAGTTAATTTAGATCTTGATTATATTTGGGGGAATATTTAATTATAGTTTGCAATTTAGAGAAGTTTAGGCTTGTTAAGGGATTTTTGATTACCGCCCCCCCCCAGCTGATAATTGGGAGAGGCCCGTTGACTTATTTCTTCCTTAAAGCAAAAACATACAGCATGTAACAGCCTATTTAAGAAATACACTTAAAAAATAATCAAAATATAATATTATTTTACACTTTACAATCAAACTCCCAAGTTGGAGGATCCATTCAAGCATTATTGGACTCTGTCACTGTAGAAAGTAGGTTCATAGGATTGTTATGAAAAAAGTCATTACAGTCAGTCAGGCTTGATGCATATATTAATTTGGCAAATCCCATTATAAGCTATAGTAATTAGCAAATCTTAAAAAAGACTTTTTCTAATTATACTTTAACCTTAATTGATTGAGCATTGTTCTATGTACATACAATATAATTTCACTAGTTCGTGGTCTGCTTGACCAATCAACATCTTACAGTTAATTAAGGTTTTCAGTCCAGATAAAAAGTCAAGGGTCACGAGTGGGATTCGAACCCACGATCATCGGCTTGGTACGCAGCTGTACTTGAGCTATCGTGACCACTATCCACACCAATTTCCCATATCAACCACATCTTTTCGAATTTTCCCTCCTTTTTGTCATTTTTCAAAAATTCTCCAAATAAAAATTGAGTGTTTGCGCAACTTCAACTCACCCTGTTTAGAAAAAATTAGAATAAAAAAAAATGTTCTTAGTGTTAGAATTGCCGCCCGTTTTTTTTTCTCTCACGAACATTCTGCCTCAACGTATAGTCTCGAAAAAACAAAAACAAATTCGGTTGTTACTACCAAGCTTTCGACCTATTGTAAGGACATCATCAGAGCAATACAATGTTAAATAAGTTTATACATGGATATATTTAAGTTTTTTTTTCACAGATCTTGAATTTTCTTGATCAAGAAAGAGTCGGTCTTTAAAAAAATTTGAATTCTCCCGTAAAAACCTAAATATTTCAACTTTGGACACATTAAAGCTTGTTTTGCTCTGATAAAGGCTTTACAATAAGTCAAGAGCTTGGCAGTAACTACTAGTTTGAATTTGTTCTTATTTCTTCAAGTTCATTGATCCAGAGTGCTCGTAAAAAATAATTCAGACTTAAATTTTTTAATTCGTCGATTCGTCTGTCAAAAAAACTAATGTAATAACTGTCAAACCACATTATATAAAAAATAATATTTAAATTTTAGCATAAAGTGGTTTGACGGTTTTTACATTCTTATAAGTTCAGAAGTGGATGTCTGGAGGACTATGGACTTGGCGATTAGTATGTCAAAAAAAGAAAAAAAAGAGAAAAAAATATATAAAAACTATCAAACCACTTTACATAAAGCAATCTCTGAAGATGGTATGTTAGAATTTTTAATTTTTTTATATGATGTTGTATGACAGTTTTTTTCATGCTTATGAGCTCAGAATTATATATCTTTAGGACGATGGACGTGGCGATTAGTCTGTAAAAAAATGGAAAACACTGTCAAACCACGTTATATACAAAAAAAAACTCTCAAGATGGTGTATGTCCGAATTTTTACTTCTTTTATGTAAAGTGGTTTGACGGTTTTTACAATATTATAAGTTCAGAAGGGATGTCTGGACAACAATATATTTGGCAATTTATCTGTTAAAAAAAAGGATGTAAAAACTGTCAAACAACTTTATATTTTAAAAAAACCCTGAATATGGTGTATATTAGAATTTTTACTTTTTTATATGAAGTGTTATTTTTTATATCAAACCACCGTCACAAACTTATAAGAATGTAAAAAACCGTCAAACCACTTGATTTAAAAAGTCTCGGAAGATGGTTTGTATTAGACTGAACCTGTCTGACTATATAGATACTTGGCAATTAGTCTGTTAAAAAAAGAATTGAAAAAACTGTCAAACAACTTTATATTAAAAAAAAACTCTCCGAATATGGTGTATATTCGAATTTTTACTTTTTTATATGAAGTGGTTTGACGGTTTTTACATTCTTATTAGTTCAGAAGTGTATTTCTAGAGGGCTGTGGACTTGGCCATTAGTCTGTCAAAAAAAAAAAAAAGCCAAACACTGTCAAACCACTTTATGTATAAAAGAAACTGAAGATGGTGTATGTCAGAATTTTTATGTTACGTGGTTTGACGGTTTTTACATTCTCGTAAGTTCAGAAGTGGATGTCTATAGGACAATGGACATGGCGATTAGTCTGCGAAGACGTTATAAAAATGTAAAAACCCATCAAACCACTTCATATAAAAAAAAGTAAAAATTCTAATATACGGTATATTCAGATAGTTTTTTTGTTTTTTTAAAAATAAAAATGGCTTGCCAGTTTTTACATTCCATTTTTGACAGACTAATCGCCAAATATATAGTCCTCCATATAAACACTTATAAACTTATAAAAATGTAAAAAAACCGTCAAACCACTTTATTTAATAAGTCACGGAAGATGTCTGACTAAATAAATTGGGTAAAAGGCTATTTATTTCCTACCCATCACCTCATTATGGAGTAACATAAAATCAAGATAGATACCTTAATATAAATGCTTCATCTGAAATACATAAGATAATGATTTTACGATGGTATTATTGACATTGTGTTATAAAAATTTGGAAGTTAAGACAATCTTTCCACTGGTCAAAATGCTTGTGGTTGTTAATTTAAAACAACGCCTTCCAACCATCTTTTCATCGTTCGAATTAATTAAGATAGGACGTAAAGGGTCGGTGGAGTCGCCCGCTTGGTGATGGCGTGTAATGAGGGATGGAAGGAGTGTGTTGATAAGGGAGGAGTGTACTCTCGAGACCTCTGGAAATGATGCTAGACCCTTAGACGTGTAATTGATGAGGATCCTCCCCGTCTGAGTAATTGTCTGGGCGGGCACTAAACCAGATTTACAGACTGGTTTTCCATTGGCGTTTCTGTACTTTCCTTTACTGATGGGTTCCCGAAGACATCTTGACCTTGGAGAACGCATCGAACTTCAAAGTCAGGTTTTTTAATAGACAATTTATTATTTATTACACTTTAATTGGATGTTGCCTTGTTGAAAAATAATGTACTTTGAAGAGGGGTCTATCGATTTAGTTACGTCTAGAAATTTAAAATCGAGAATCTGAAACGAGGTTATTCGCCTTCTTGCCCTTCAGGTATTCCCTTCATACGCAAACAAGTCTGACATCGGCGCCATCCGACTTTCTATTCTCCTCGCGTACCACACGCGGCATCCGCTCGTGAACGTTTCATCGATTAGGGAACGGGCTCACGTACGACCGTCGCTCGTAAATATTATCCTTGCAAAAAGACAGTCCTCCTAGGGATAAAAAGCGAGGAATAGCGGGCCAACGAACGAATACGGTCAGTTAGGTGAAAAGTAAGTTCTTCAAGTAGATTTGGGTGGTAATGTGTGCTTAACCGATAAAGTTTTAGCATTGTTCAATGTGTGGTATTTAGTGATGATTATTTGGATATCGTGAGATGAGTCACTACAGATCACATCTAACGATCTCCAAATAATCATTGTAAAATGTGTACTTATGTAACAAATGGTAAAATTTGCAGAAGTCAGAGTCCAGCATGATTCTCTTCGGTGCCATTTGATCCTAACCTAACGAGAGTTGTGTGTTATTGGGGGTTGTGGCCAAAGGGAAACCAGCAAGGGAAGACTTTTTTTAGATTTTAAATTTGAAACTATGATCCATTCAAAAACCGACCGGCGGTCTCGCCTGAAGGAAATATCGTTGGGATATATCTAAAATCCTTTAGATATACAAATTCCATTAAGCTAAAGCGTTTGTCCGCCGGTATGGAGTCTTCGTCAGGTATGGCGGAGTGGTCGAAAGGGTAAAATAAAAGTCTAATAACTATGTGTAGGTAATTATAAGCAGTGTATCCATTCTCCTACAAGAGATGGTAACGGTATAGTCACAATTAATATACATATACGTCAAATGTGTGGTGTTTAGTGACAGTTAGCCAACGATTATTCGAAGTTCGTGAGATGCGGTCTGGTGGGACGTAGGTTTTGGAAAAACATTTTCTTTATCGTGCCAACGTATCGATCTTTATTGAGTTGATAGACAGACGGATGGATAGATAGATTGATAGATAGATAGATAGATAGATAGATAGATAGAGAGAGAGAGAAAGAGAGAGAGAGTTTGGTAGAGTGACACATAGAGAGAAAAGATAGTGATTGATAAATAGATAGAGAGGGAGAGTGAGAGAGAGATAGTGAGAGATATTGTGAGAGAGATATCTTGGTAGATTGATACATAGAGAGAAAGATAGTGATAGATAGAGCGAAGAGAGAGAAAAAAGAAAGAGAGAGAGAGAGATAGCTTGGTAGATTGGTGCAAAGAGAAAAAATTGTGATGATAGATAGAGATAAAAAGAGAAATTGTGAGAGAGAGAGAGAGAGAGAAAGAGAAAAAGATAGATAGCGTGGTAGATTGATAGATAGAGGGAAAAGATAGTGATAGAGAGATAGAAAGAGAGAGAGAGATATCTTGGTAGATTGATACATAGAGAGAAAGATAGTGATAGATGGAGAGAAGAGAGAGAAAAAAGAAAGAGAGAGAGAGAGAGAGATAGCTTGGTAGATTGGTACATAGAGAAAAATAGTGATGATAGATAGAGATAGAAAGAGAAATTGTGAGAGAGAGAGAGAGAGAGAGAGAAAGAGAAAAAGATAGATAGCTTGGTAGATTGATAGATAGAGGGAAAAGATAGTGATAGAGAGATAGA
>CM077109.1:13023999-13036909 GCA_039619505.1 Cimex hemipterus | reverse complement strand
AGAGAGAGAGAGAGAGAGAGATATCTTGGTAAATTGATACATAAAGAGAAAACATAGCTGTAGAATGATAGATAGATGGAGAGAGATAGCTAGGTAGATTGACACATAGGGAGGAAGATAGTGAAAGAGGGAGGGAGATAAAGGGAGAGGGAAAGAGAGAGAGAGAGAGAGGCAGAGAGAGAGAGAGAGAGAGAGAGAGAGAGAGAGAGAGAGAGAAACTGGAGGGGAAAGCGATAATGACAGAGTGAGTGTTCAATTTTCTAAAGTAGTATTAATTTATTTAATTTTTGATGTACGGATACCATCCTTTCATGGTATGTACAAATGTATAATTATGAAAACAGATTTACAAATGTAAAAAATTGGTCATATAAGTTGAAAAACGAAGTAATGATTGACGAATTGTTAATGTTGGGATTACGTAGGTTGAATAGCTGGAAAGATAATTAGATATTTAGATGTTAGAAAGATACATAAACGGACGGAATAATAGCTAGGTAGATGGTTTGAAGAATAGATAGATAGCTACATAGATAGATTGACTGATAGGGAGAAAGCGATTATTATACTTGTACAAAAATATATAAATGTGTTGTAACTAATTATGAAAATAGAATAAAAAATGGAAAGCATTGGTCATAATAAGATGGAAAAAGTAATTCAAACTAATTATTGATGTTGGGATTACATAAGATATATGGAAATTTGTATGGACCATCGGTAAAAGGTAAATAGAAATAAACTGCCTTCTGCTTATGTTACTTGGATATAAATGGATCGTAAGAGTTGAGAAGTTGGCAGGGAGAGTCCATTAGCGAGAACTATAAATGGGAAAAATTAAGTTATCAGTCAATTAAGCCATTCAATAAGTAGATAAGGCGGAATTCCATTTATATCTGACAGAGGAGAGTCAGATCGTTCCGAAATAATAAAGGGAATATTTCCGTCTGAGATACAAAGGCGCCCCTTCATACATAAAGTCATCATGCCGTCTCATTACAACCGTATCGGCTGATGAAGGATGGTGTTTACTGTACGAAAACTGATTCCTGGCTCTCCGGGGGAGGATTAATGCCTTATGACTTGCCAAATGGACCGTACTTCACGGGCGTGGCCGACGAGCCCCATTGTCCAAACCGGGAGATTTATGGTGTATCCCTTTCTCTGGACGACCGCGGATGAAATAACGGCTCCAGTTCCGGCCTGGAGTCAAATATAACTTCCTTCCAAAGGGGGAAAAAAAATCTTTTAGAACATAAAACTCAAGGCTGGTTTTCTGTAGAGAAAGACATTTTTTAAAAGGGGTTTCACAAAACTTTCATAGTTTCTGCCCAGTCGATTATGCAATGGATCAGCTACATAAACCATGCCGTAGCGTTTCTAAGCCAATCTCAACCAGACAATATTTACGCAGGGTGACAAATTGGGATAAAAAGTCCCTATTGTCCAAAGTTCAATTTTCAATTGTAATCAATGTAGTTTTTCTTTTACAGTTTTTCCAACTTTTTTTCATTATCTCATAAAATATTAACCCTACAGAAAATTTCCCATTTAATGAAAGAACATTAAAAACCCCTATGATCTTTCATTTATTTTTATTCTTTGTATCAGTAAACAAACAAAATTTTATTTAACTAAAATTTATAAAATTCATTAATTTTAGTAGTCAGATGAACGATTAATATATTTCAATTAATTAATTAAAGTTTTGAGTTGAGATAAAAAAGTAGTGAAGATCGCGGGTTCGAATCCGGCTCATGGCACTGACTTTTTTATTTCAACTAAAAACCTTAATTACCTGAAACTCATATCTAAGTTTAAGTAAGAATTTCTTGGTTTTCTGGATACTTAAAGATATGGCGCTTACATAATAGTTGCCCTTAATATAATATTTGAAGAAATGACCCTAATTTGTCAAAGGTCAGTAATCACAAAAAAACTAATATATAGGAAAGGAATTGGTTGAGTTAAAAAATTCAGTATCACAAGCGGGATTCGAACCCACGACCTTCGGCTATGCCGCTACTATACCACTTAGCCTGTGGTGAAGTTACCAAGCTCAAGTGGTACAGCAGCAGTGTTTCATTAGACTAACTATTAATTTTACAATAACATTATGTAATACATCAAAATTAATATTACGGTTTTTAGTTGAGATGAAAAAAAGTTAATGGCACGAGTGGGATTCGAACACATGACCTTCGGCTAGATACGCCGCTGCTCTACCACCTGAGCTACTCGATCCACTCGGACATCAACTCCCCATCCAAACAGATTACACGACATTTGAAATACGGCAAAAGGAGGGAAAACTCGAAAGGTGAGGTTGGGATGGGGAGTTGAAGTCCGAGTGGATCGAGGTTACGGTAGCTCAGGTGGTAGAGCAGCGGCGTATCGAGCCGAAGGTCGTGGGTTCGAATCACGCCCATGACATTGGCTTTTTTAACTCAACTAAAAACCTTAATTGACTGAAAATCCTATATAAAGTTTAAGTAAAAATTTCTTGGTTTTCTGGATGCATAAAGACTTGACGCTTACATAATAGTTGCCCCTAATAATAACATGTGCATAAATGTGCCTAATTTTGCAAAGATTAGTTATTACCAAAATAAAAATAATATTATGAAAGATATTGGTTGAGATAAAAAATTGAGTGTAACGAGCGGAATTCGAACTCACTACCTTCGGCTAAATACGCTACCACTTGAGCTACCTTTTGTCTTTTTATCTCAACCAATACCTTTCATAAATATTAATTAATTGACAAATGTTAATTGGTCAATCAGACCAATCAGAATAAACATAGTGCTCAATTGTTAAAATTTGATTTTTCTGTTGCTCACCGTGCAAAACTGAGTAATTAGAATTTGGGAAATTACGCTGAAAATCATGAAGATAAGACAAATTAAACAAAACAGCTGTGCGGAAAAAAAATTGACCAGTAGAAAAACTAAATCACTTTTAACAATTAAATGTTCAAAATCTCACTTTTATGAGGAAGAACCAATAAGAACCTAAGAAGGTGTTCATTTCGAACAGTATTTGCTCATAGAAGCTTCTTTGTAATGGTAAAAATTTTAGTGACTATTTTTTCAAGAGGTTGTAACCGAAAATTTTTGTGTTATTATTTTCAATTCACTTAATTAATTAATACACTACTTTCGTGGTCCCCTTGACCAATTAATGCATGACAATTAATTGAGGTTTTTAGTCGGGATGAAAAAAGTTAATGGTTCGAGAGGGATTCGAACCCAGGACCTTCGGCTAGATACGCCGACCACATGAGCTACTTCGAGGTCACGATAGCTCAGGGGTAGAGCTGCGGCGTATCTAGCCGAAGGTCCTGGGTTCGAATCCCTCTCGAACCATTAACTCTTTTCCATCCCGACTAAAAACCTTAATTAATTGTCACTTTTTATATTTGATATCAAAGTATCAACATCTAAAAATTCATTTTTCTCTATATTTTATGTTCACTATTTGAAACCTTTAGTTTTTGTAATCGTTCATTTTGCTCATGTTTTTATATTTATTTTATTAAATATTGCCAAAAATAAATAAATTAGGGTGAAATGTAATTACATGCAAAATTAAAAAAAAATGAAATACAGTTTATTTGCGTCTGAATAGCACGAAACATGAAATGTAGGTAAACTCCATGTACTACGCTTAGAAAAAATATGTTAATACATATAAATCTACTATGCCCATACGTTTTTAAAATTAAACTTGAATTAAAAAATGAAATTATATAATACCTAATTGAGAAAAATTATAAAAATACATTGTAGATGCAAAGAAAACAACTGAACACTTGTTCATTTTGCCTAATGTCCAGTACACTAGACGTGACACAACTCGATGACATAAATTTAAAAACAAGTAAACGACAGTTTTAGGCTCGCCTGGTAAAACTACAAGATGGCTCATAATTTTTGAAAGAAGACCTAGAATCGTACAATATATTGGATTTCTTACACATGAAAACTATATCGTATAAACACCGTTGTGCTCAAGCAAGAGGGTTGTAAAACATACGAAAAAGGATTTTTGAAACATATATTTCAAAGATATAATTAAATGTATATTAAATATATACACTTCATATGTGAAAAATGCCAAAAAGAGGGAAAATTCAAAAGGTGGGATTGAGATGGAAAGTTATTGCCCGAGTGAATCAAAGTCACGATAGGTCAAGTGGTAGCGGAGAGGCGTATCAAGCTGAAGGTCATGGGTTCGAATCCCGCTCGTAACACTGACTTTTTTCATCTCAACTAAAAACCTTAATTAATTTAATCATATTAGTTGGTCAAACCGACCACGAAAAATAGTTAATTTAATAGAAATAACTTTCTTTCTACACTTCTGCCCGTCGGTGTCACATGCTAATCACTTTCTGAAACCTTGTCCGCGGATTTGCTAGTCGTTTAAGCAACGATCGACTTGTTTGCTTTGATATTGAAACTACGACTTTGATGTGCAATCACTCGCGTTGGCGCGCCCGCGTTTCGCTCTGTCGCTTCTCGGCACGCCTCGTGAGAATTGGCTACCGGCCGATTTACAATGCTAATGGTCAATAGCTTTGCGGCTCCGGCATACTAAGCATACGGCGTTTAATATATGTAAGTCCAAAACGCGGATCCTTTGATCGTCGCAATTAGCGCATTGCCACTCCTATCTATTATTCATTACGATATAATATTCCTACGGGAGATTCGCTCTCCCTATCAAATATTCATAAAAGCCTAAATCGCGTTTTATATTCCTTATTGCGCGCGATAAAAATAAGTGAGTCTACCTACAAGGTTATATATGGCTAAGTGTGCGATATGGAACCGTCCGAATCTCCATCCATATGAGTAGTTTTAAAGGAGGCTTTGTTTGCGGAGGAGTATGAGTTATATAAGTGCCGCAATATTCCTGAGTGATCCCCCAATACCATTAGAGTGGAACGCTTTCCCGAAAGCAGGTTTTCCTTTTCCGCGGGTTGCCTTTTTTCCGGAGGGGAATAAATCGTTCGTCGTTCCTCCCCCGGATATTCCTTAATACCTTTTGTTGAACATCCCTTCTGTAACATTTCTTTTTAACGAAAAACACAAGGGGTGTAATTGATTGGCACTAAGAGATTTAGAGGACTAAAAAAGGGAAAGGACGAAGGAAATGACTTTCCCAGGCGGCTCCTGCCCATTGAATAAAGTCATGAGCTACCCCCTTCCGAGGTGCCATGAAACTCTATTTGTTTTTATCAGTTTCTTTTGCTATCTCCTTCAACAACTGCCAACTTAAAAGAACTCAGTTTTACTCTGTTTGCCCAGTCACTTCTACAACTCACTACTCGTCCAACTTTTCCGATTTTTTTTCGTTCTCAATCATTACAAACCAAACAAAAATTATTCAGAGGTCGTGAGGTGCGGTCTAGTGTGACATAGCTTTAAGAAAAACATTTTCTTTGTCGTGCCAACGTTTCGAACCTTATTGAGATCACCTTCAGGGACTGGGATTTATAAACATCGTTTAACTTATACAAATAAATGCAAGAAATGAAAACACGAATTTACACAATGCTCAAAAATTTTAGTTTAAAAAAATGAATTTATACAATGCAAGAAAATATCAGATTCAATTTATATTTGTCACTACGCGGGATACCTCCTTGATCCCAGACTCTGAAGATGGTCTCAATAAAGATAGAAACGTTGGCACGATAAAGAAAAGGTTTTTCTAAAACCTATGTCACACCAGGCCGCATCTCACGATCTCCGAATAATCAGTGATTTACCATCACTAAACACCACACATACTAGGACAAAAAGATGCAATGATAACTTAATTTTTTGATTGAATTTATCCAGATGACTTGGGTGTACCATGTTCACCATTAATATTATGAATTTTCGATGAAACCTTTCGTTTTCAACTTTATATACAGAGTGGTCCCAATCGATTCAGCCACAGTTATGGTTCTTATACGAAACTGAACGCTGAATATAAGAGGCCCTATGAGCCTGTCTGCACGAACACTTTTTTTCCGAACAACAAGAAAAACACCATGAAAAACCACGTTTTTAGACATTATTCGTTAAATAGTTAGCAAACTGCAAAGCCTGACGTTTAAAACGTTTGAAACAACATCTGTAAAGGATTAATTTCTGCGCCGAATGACATTAAAACGTTATCATATTACAATAACATCAATGAAATTAAATTTAAAAACGAGGTTTGTAACGGTGAATTTTTTGATAGTGTGTTCAAGTTGTGAATTTCGTTAAAAATGTCGGAAATAGTGAATTTTGTGTACCCCTTCACCTCCTAACTAACCTAGAAAATGAAATTTACGGCCGAAAAGGCTGGTTTTAATCGCATCCAATTCAGAAATTAATTCTCTACAGTTGTTGTTTTGAACTGTTTTAAGCTCGCTCTAACGATTTACCAACAATTAATAAATTAAATATTTCAATTTGACAACGAATAAATTAAAAGACGTGGCTTTTCATGGTTTTTTGCCTGTAGCGCAGAATTGAAGGGCTTGCGGACCCTGTATATATATATAGTTGTATGTATGTTGTACATCTGGTCCATTATCAAAGTTTGAAGGTTGTAATTTACATATTTTTACTTTAATATGTATAGTTTTAATTATAATATAAATATACATATTTCCTACTTTATTTAAGTTATAAATTTGGTCCATTATAAAAGTTTGAAATGTTTATTACATCTCTTTTTCACTTTTTTCAAGCGCCTAATCAAATTACATTCGAATAATTCCATAAAACATTGAGGTACAAAATGCGGTTTTATTTTATGTATATTTTTATTACCATAAAATACGTTTAAATTACATTTAAGGATGTATTGTTCAAATAAATTGTAAAACGAAAGGTTTATTTTCTATTTTACTTCCTACGTACACATTTCATACCCGGAAATAATCTTCACAACCTCCTACAAAATCTCAACAGAATATAAAGGAGAGGAAGAACACAGGAGAACATCGGATACAATGATATGGTATACGAATGGCTCCAAAACAAATGAAGGGACTGGTTCAGGTGTTTTCTCCACAAGCACAAAATATGAGCAATCGAACTCACTAGGGAAGTACACCTCGGTCTTTCAAGCAGAAATACATGCTATCAACGCTTGTGCCCGGGAAAACCTTAGAAGAGGTTACACTGACAAAAAAATCCTCATAAGATCAGACAGCCAAGCAGCTATTAAACCACTGGCATGTACAAGGATTACATCAAAATTAGTCAGTGAATGCATCCAAAATCTCCAAAACGTGGGAAAACACAACAAGGTAACGGTATCCTGGGTTCCCAGGTCTCAGGGGAATTTTGGGTAATGAAGAAGCAGACAGACTGGCTAGGGAGAATCCGCAAGACCATACATAGGCCCCGAATCTATCCCTGTGATATCGAAAACAAACGTAGAATCCTCCATCGCAGAATGGATCCAAATAAAACAAAGAGAAAAGTTGATAAACTCTAGCAGTGCTAGACACAGTAAACTTATGATAAAACAACCGTCACCAAAACTAGCAAAAACACTACTAAAAATGGAGAGGGCAAATCTCAGAGGAGTGAAAGGACTACTAACCGTCCACTGGCATCTGAGAAAACATCTACATAACATGGGCATATACAATGAGGACCCCATCTGCAGACTATGTAATGAGAAGGAGGAAACAGCCACTCATATCATCTTCGAATGCGAAGTAACAGCTCAATGCAGGTTCAATCTAACGCATAAAAACGACTCAGAGAACCACATTGAAGCAATAACAGTCAATGACTTGATACTTCTTAGAAAAAGGATCGAGTCTATTGACTAAACCATGGAATCGGGAAGGTACAATAAGTCAGAAGGCTGCAGTGCCTGGGGCACATAAACCCCGCCTCCTGGTATTCTTTCCCACCATATCATACACATTTCATATTTTATTTGACAGGAAAATCTGGCGGATTGTCAAAGTTTGAAATATTTATTGGATCTTTTTTTTAAATTTTTCAAATACCTAATATAATTACACTTGTAAAAATCATTAATCATTTGATGTAAAAAATGCCTTTTTATTTTAAAATTTTTTTTATCACTTCAAAGATACCCATTGTTATTTACGGAAATTTAAAAATGTGTTAATTGAAATCAATTGGGAAATTAAACATTTATCTTATATTTTGTGATCTTGTTATATTCTTTTATTTATCCGGTCCCTACAGATTTGCCATGGTTTGTTTCACTGGGGCACATTCAATACTAAACCCGCATGACTTGCGAGTGTTGCGGAAGTGTTGGTCTTGCCGCCTATGTGGCTGACTTATATCCTTTACACTAATAGAAATGATAAACGTTGGGGTATGTTGTTTAATATTTTTTAAGCAGATTTAAAAGAAACCGTTACACTAATCCTATAGCCGAAATAATTAGATTGTTAAAAGGGATTTTTTTTAAATTTATATAAAAGAAAGTTTTATAGAAAGGAAAACTTTATTTAAAAAAAGGACAACTAGGGAAATGTATACATAATTAAGATTCTCTCAGAATAGAATAACTTTTCAATGATAATAGTATTCAGCCAGAATAAATTATCAAGAACTAATAATAAAAAATTCAATATTATACAGATTCTTTATTTTCCTAGAATTCTACACTTTTATGGACTTTTGAGGGGAACACGCCCTTTAGCCATTTTTTTTTAATTCACATTCTCCAACTTCTAGATTCTTCTTAAATATTCTTATTTATTTGTAACGATCAATAATTTATATTATCGTTAATTGGTTGGTAAAAATCTTATATGTGAATAGATGGGGTAAGTCAGTCTAATTAACGAGGGCGTAATTGTGAAATATATTGTCAGTTAGGAAATCTCGAAGGAAAACAAATTTGTTCTGCTATCTTTTGTGATGTCTCGTAAGGTTTTGACAAGGTCTGGCACGAAGGACTCATCATTAAATTAAAAGGTATGTCGATATTATCAATTCGTACCTAACTGATAGACTGTTTAGAGTCAAACAAGATCAACATTCAAAATTAAAAACAATAAATGGAGGAGTGCTACAAGGTAGAATATTAGGTCCACTGCTTTACTTTTTATACACCAGTGATTTTCCGAAAATAGATGGAGTAAAAATTGCAACGTTCGCAGATGACACCGCGGTGACATCACTAGGACCGACTATCAACCATTCAACCAAAATGGATGTAATGAGATCAACGAATGGACAAAAAAATGGAAAATCAACCTAAATCAGTTCATCTGATATTTACAACCTAAAAGGAGGACCATGTTCCTTCGCTCACAATCGATGGAACTACTATACCATGCAGCAATACAGCTCTGGGAATGAACTTAGTTGCCAAGTTGAGATGGAAAGAACACGTGAAGAAAAAAAGGACAGAGATAGGTTTAACGTAGAGGCAACTATACTGGTTGATAGGACGTGGCTCCAATCTTTCTATACAAAATGAAATACTATTATACAAACAAGCCATAAAGCCTATGTGGATATATGGTATTCAACTACGGGGTTGCACAAACACTCCAAAATAAAATCTTACGTAACATGGTCAATGCACCTTGGTACATAAGGAATAAGGACTTACATAGGGATCTTAAGATCTCAGAAGTCACGGCGGAAATACAACAATTTGCCGCCAAACACCAGGCTCACCTCAGCCAGCACGAGTACGTGGAGGCGACCAAACTCTTACATAACCGAAACATGGTCAGAAGATTAAAACGAACAAACCCATATGAACTTGTGTAGATAAAAGTGAATAGTGAATAATGAAATTTAAATCTTATTGTACCTATGGAATGGAATGGTAGCAAAGGTACTAGGATGTGGGGTTTGCGTGTCCCAGGCACTGCAGCCTTCTGGCTTATTGTACCTTCCTAGTTCTTTAGTTTAGTCAATAGACTCGATCCTTTTTCTCAGGAGTATCAAATCATTGACTGTTATTGCTTCAATGTGGTTCTCTGAGTCACTTTTGTGCGTCAGATTGAACCTCCATTGAGCTCCGCATTCGAAGATGATATGAGTGGCTGTTTCCTCCTCCTCATTACATAGTCTGCAAGGGGATCACTATTATATATGCCCATGTTTTGTAGATGTTTTCTCAGATGCCCGACCACTGGCCTTAGTACCTTAGTAGTCCTACCACTCCTCTGAGATTTGCCCTCTCCAATTGTAGCAGTGTTTTTGCCAGTTTTGATGAGGGTTGTTTTACCATGAGTTTACTGTTTCTAGCACTGCTAGAGTTTATCCATTTTTCTCTTTGTTTTATTTGGATCCATTCTGCGATGGAGGATACTTCGTTTGTTTTCGATATCACAAGGATAGATTCGGGGCCTATGTATGGTCTTGCGGACCTCCTCTGGCCAGTCTGTCTCTTTCTTCATTACCCAAAATTCCCCTGTGCCCTGGCAGCCAGGATACCGTTACCTTGTTGTGTTGTCCCAGGTTTTTGAGATTTTGGATGCATTCACTGACTAATTTTGTTGTAATCCTTGTACATGCGAGTGCTTTGATAGCTGCTTGGCTGTCTGATCTTATGAGGATTTTTTTGTCACTGTAACCTCTTTTAAGATTTTCCAGGGCACAAGCATTGATAGCATGTATTTCTTATAAACATGGGTTCATAAGAATGTAAATATTTATTTATTCTATAATATTATTGTAAAATTGATGGTTGGTCTAATAAGACTAGTTTTAATTAAATTTAAAAAAATTAGGAAAGATTTTCTCAAACATTTCCCCAGTGTTGGGATCTGGTGATATTTGGGTTTTTGCACCGAATTTGGAAGTGAGTGCTGCAGATTATATTTTTCCAAAAGTAATAATGAATCTAATGGAATAATAATATTATTTTTTTGGGAATATCACGTAGGTTTCAAAAGAAGGAGAGGGGTGTGATGAAGTCGAAACAATAAGGACAAAGACAATCGGTTTAAGCGTGAAATTACGCATTTAACGTCTGACCTTAGTACTAAAAATTGGATGGAAGTGCTGCTACACTACGCGGAAAAAGGATTTTTGGTCAGGTCACAACGGAACCACATGCTTTCGGTTTTTGGCAAATTTTCGACAATTATATCTTCATCATCAAGATCTGTTTATTATGGCAAAAGCATTGCAGTTCCTACTTCCCATCTCAGACTACAGTTAGAATTTTCTCTTATTTTTTCCATTTTTCAAATGTCGTGTAATTTATTTGATTCTCGGCGACAAATGAAATGGTCATGGAAATCTTTAGTGAAGAAATACTTTATTTAAATTATTAAATTCGTTCAATTTCGTGGTCCGATTGATTAAATAGCATTTTTCAATAAATTAAAATTTATAGAAGGTAATGTGTTGGGATAAAAATGTCATTGGGTTGAGATGGGAAGTTAGTGTTCGAGTGGTTCAAATTCACGATATCTCAAATGTTAGAGTAGCGCCTTATTTAGTCTAAGGTCGTGGGTTCGGATCCCGCTCGTGACTGACTTTTTTAACCTCAACCCATACCTTACATAAATTTTGTTTTGTACAAATTCAACTTTTTTCAACTTCCTACATGCATTTGTTAAATTTAAACAATGTTTGTAAATCCCAGGCTCTGAAGATGATCTCAATAAAGATCGAAACGTAGGCACGATAAAGAAAATGGTTTTCTGAAACCTACCTCACACTAGACTGCATCTCAATATTTCTGAACAATTACCTTACATAAAGATTAATTAATTGAAATATGTTATTTATAATCTTATTGTTAATTTATTGATCAATCGGACCACAAAATCAAATAAATTGCATATTATCTTGTGTTTTATTGTTTTTAATTAGTCCTATATTTTATCTTTTAATATGTAGTTGACGTTCAGCCACCTAATTTAACTAATTAATCGTAAATGCAGTTTTCTTCAAGACATTGAAACTCATCGAGTGAAAGTAAAATAATATAATTGTTTCCAATTTTATTTCCCAATTGTACAATATTTGTAACTGCTATATTTTCCAATAATAAAATGTCTTTGATGATGAAGATATAACGTTCGAAAGCTAGGGAAAAACTGAAAGAATGGTCGTTCCGTTGTGATTTCATCGATGGACTTTTTCATGTAACATGTGTTATGTTTACTAACATAAATCCCATTAAATAAATAGCATATCAGTCTTTTAAATTAAACTATGAATGGCAGCTAAAAGTTTTGATTTTAGCAAATGGTGACAAGAGTTCTAAGTTTGACATACAAGCAACATAGTAATCAAAAAGCCTTATTTAAAGACAGTCGGACAGGCAGGACATGTAAGTTGTGATTTTCCGTGGGAAATCAGACACGTAAGAGACAATGTTTATTAAATAGGGTTCCTTCTATGAATAACACTCAGTCCATTAGGATGTTTATACATTTGAAATTAGCAGCGGCTCCGGGGCCCGTTCTCAAAGACCGTTTGGTCCCGCTAACTAGCGTAGGTCAAGTCATTATCCACTGGCAAAGAGGAACCTTGCATCCCAATGACACCTAGGATGAATAATGTAAACAGAATTACGTCTTAGCTCTGCCCGACGGAGGTGAATTACCGAGAGGTTCGTCTTAGAGACATATTGAATTTCAAAGTGGAAGCGGGATGAAGGTTTGCTTTCATCCGGTCCTATAATGTCGACATCTGCTGAATCCATTAGCCGCTGCCTCGACCAGGTTTTCCATATTATTGTAGCTGTACCCTTATTAGAACTGTCAAACTTTTGATATACACCGTTTCATAACAGCAGTTTTAAACGTTTCAAGTGTCACTTAATTGAACCGAAAGTGCCCCTCAGGAATTTGCATTATACACGGGTTTTTAACCCATCCAAAGTTTACCCAAAATCGGGAATCCGTTGCTCAAACCAAAATAAGTTTCTTTGTTTAAAG
>CM077109.1:12986250-13023426 GCA_039619505.1 Cimex hemipterus | reverse complement strand
TCTCTCTCTCTCTCTCTCTCTCTCTCTCTCTCTCTCTCTCTCTCTCTCTTTCTTTCTTCTACTTCTAGTACTTTTTCATTCATGGTTTAGCTTTATACATTTAACTTTAGATTTTTTTCGATTACAAAAGATACCATTGCTCATATTTAGAAAAAAATGGATATATATAAGATATAATTTGAAATTTTACACTTTTATTCTTATTTACCTACATATCTTTAAAAAATATCACAGGCTCGCCCGTACATATATAGACAGACACAAGCACACGCTCGCATAGAACTTCTATCTGAGATTAAAATTGTCTTTGTTAATAAAATTTGTTGTATGGGATTTTGAAGAAGGTAAAATGTGGAATGAATATTCATCAATTGCCATAACGGATAGCAGTCGGGGTTAGTTGCAAGTTGTGGATGAATTAGAGATAGAGTTAGTGTTGAGATAGGGACAGTGAGTAAATCAAAGGGCAGAGGGAGAAAGCAGTAATTGAGAGGAAGAGCAATATCTACCCCACCATATTGTGAAAGCAGCGGTCAGATCCCTAGGTTCATACATAAAACATTTCTCGGGCTCCCACTGTTTTCGTCCCGGATGAACACTTTTTGTTGAATTACTTGGATATTCACCAAGGACCCTGGGAAAACTGACCATTTATAAGGCGATATCCTCCCACCCTATATATAAGCCGAGTAGAAACATTTCCTTTGAGTGAATAAAACTTGAGTGGCTGTAAAAACCCAGGGGGATCCAAAAAGGAAAATAAATGACCGGAGGCTCTTACATTTTATACACACGCTCCTAAAACGAATTTTCAAAAATAACCTGTGTATTGTGTAACTATCGTTTCAACAAAATTTATAACAGTCAAATCCAAAATTTATAAAATATTATCAAGTTAACCAAAAAATTAGTTAATTTGCTTAATACACATCTCTCTCTCATAATTCAAACAAAAATAATCAAAACCAGATCAAAATTGTAAAAATAATATCAGGCTCGTTGGCCGTGTCGCCATTGGGGGTAAGAAAGTAGGGCCGATGTTTTTCAACATATATAAATCTGACCTAATTTCATCAGGCAATTTGGAGTGTAAAAAGTGTGGACCAGACATGCCCAACGAATAAATTTCTCATTATTTCGAAAAACTGATTCTTCTCACCTTCGTCAACCCTGCAATGGATTTGATGAACGTATAATTTCTTTGTATTCCAGAAGAATATCGTTTTGAGATATTCATGCTCATTTCCAAGAAGTCTATGTACTAGAAAAACACTTAATGGATTTGAAGAACGTATAATTTCTTCGTATTCCAAAAAAAATGTCGTTTCGAGAATCCAAGCTCATTTCCAGGAAGTTTATGGCGTACAAGAACAGCTTAATGGATTTGATGAACGTATAATTTCGTTGAAGTCCAGAGAAATACAGTTTCGAGATACTCATGCTCATTTCCAGGAAGTTTATGGCGTTGAAAAACACTTAATGGATTTGAAGAACGTATAATTTCTTTGTATTCCAAAAAAATGTCGTTTCGAGAATTCAAGCTCATTTCCAGGAAGTCTATGGCGTTGAAAAAGACTTAATGGATTTGAAGAACGTATAATTTCTTTGTATTCCAAAAAATGTCGTTTCGAGAATTCAAGCTCATTTCCAGGAAGTTTATGGCGTAGAAGAATAACTTAATGGTTTTGATGAACGTATAATTTCTTTGTATTCCAGAAGAATATCGTTTTGAGATATCCATGCTCACTTCCAGGAAGTCTATAGCGTTTTAAAACACTTAATGGATTTGATGAACGTCTAATTTTCTTTGCATTCCAGAGGAATATAGTCTCAAGATTTCCGAGCTCATTTCTAGGAAGTCTATGGCGTTGAAGGACAGATGAATAGATTTGATGAAGTGTAATTTCTTTGGATTCCACACAAATATCGTTTCGAGATATTCGAGCACAATTCCAAGAAGTCGATAGCGTTGAAATAACAGCGACTTTTTATCCCATTGTTTATCTTGATTGTATTGTCATTAAAATCCAAAAGTAATTCTCCTCAAGGTTAGGGGAAAAAAATTGTGGGTCACACATTTTTAACCTCTGTTCCGTGACACGATGACCTCAGGACGAGCCAGTCTTTACTTTTAATTAACTCTACTTCTGTCTTTCTTCAGAGTGTCTGAATTATTTTCCCTTGCTTATTTTTAGGCTTCACTGGTCCGTTTGCATAATTTGGACATTAGGCATAAGGAACGCATATAGGCGAATGTATTTCAATTTTGTTAGGAGCTGAAATGTCCTAGCTCGTAGAGTTCAACCTCGGCTGGACGGACGCGACTGACACCAGGGGTCTGTGAATCTCGAACCTTCTATTTATTGTAAATAACACAAAAGCGGGAATTGCTGACGGCCTGCGAAATGTAGCACGTTCAGCACTTAACGTGTGAGCATGTATGTTATGTGCATCTTTGTACAGAATTAAGCTTAGATAATTCAGTTTTTTTTTATAGATTTAAGATAATAAAATACTTTGAACGATGGTGAACAAGTCTTTTGTCATTCTTTCATTCCAAGTGTTTTGCATTTGACTGGAAGGGGGCAAACCGAATTTGAAAATGTACAAAACCCTCTCGTCAGCCGGTCTCAGGCAATCATCTTTGAAGGAGCGGCTGATGGAATTCGTGTAAACAGGCAGAGTCGACTCGGCTAACCGTTTAATCGGATCTCGTCTGAATATGTAATGGCCTGTAATCCCGTTTCCGCCCTTAAAAACATACTAACAATCCGTGGCAAACATAATTCTCCTCCCTGGAAGACAAACGGCTGGCGATTGTTGAACGCTTGCTGTCGGATAAATCAACCGATTCCGACCCTAGGCCCGCTCCGCCCGATATGCAAATCGACGTTAATGAGTGGCAATCGATATCGTGGGTGCACGTCTAAGGATTTTTGTACCAAACGAACGGCAGATTGTCAATACTGCTCAAAATCTTACGGGCGTCATTTTTCCTTTCTAGCTATTCGTGTGTTCAGCCAAATATTATTTTAACATCTTCTTTTGGCACCGATTATCCACGCTGTATTTTGCTGCAAAGTGTAACGAACTTTTCAAGCTAGGTTAGATTATATAGGAACTGGCCTTTTTACAACCTGTACAACACGACCAGTATTGGTCCATTGTGCATCTGCTTTTTTTTATCTAGACCACCTCGTTAAGGTTGGGGCTTTTTTGATTCAATAGCGTTTTCACGGATTTCCATGTGTATGCTTCAGGCCCTGGCTCCGGGAGGAAACTCCCAGGATTAGGCATCTCAGCCTACAGATAACGTATTCCGCTGTTTCTTCTCCTTGTTGGCGATATCTGCACAGGCTTGTTTCTGCCACTCCAAGTACTATACATACGCTTCCAGAGACTGCAGTATACAGTTAGCAGTCCAACTACAATTCCAGCTGGGTCAAGTATAGATTTAATAGTTCTGCTGTTAGTTTCTGCGATGGAGGTTTGATAAATATTTTTCCCATCCCACAGACCCGGGCATCATCCCCATTGAGCACTTATGAGGTTTGACCCATTGTCTAATGTATCCGCTTTTTTGGCATTTCGGTAGTTACAGAAGGATTCAGGGCCAAAAGATCTTATTGTACTTTACTTGGTAATTTATTGGACTTTCGTTGCTATTCTGCCTTGGCATCTGAACAAGGGTAATTTTCACCCTTGTCTGAATGGGCTCTACTGCAGTACTGAACGACGCTGGACTTTACCGTTGGTGCGGCAATTGCCTTCATTTCGCCTGGCTGTCCGAGTAGATGGCTATTGACAATCCCCAGCTTTTTATCTTCCAAGCACAGAGTGCAATATCCACAGTTTCCGAGTGAAACGGTGGCATGTCGTCCCAGGTTTGTATGAATTTTAGTCATTGGTTTATTTTTAAAAAAATTAAAAAAAGAAGCTCCTGGCTCATATTCGGTTTTGGAGCCAACGATAACCTAGATATGGTCTGCATTAATTGTCGGAATTGGGGTTCCCAGCTAAGCCGAAAATAAAAAAGTAGCATATATTTAAATGGAGTCGAAAAACATTTTGTTGCAAAATAAACCGTTTTTTCCCTAAATTTAGTTATTGATATTCCGTACACTATTGTAACGAAAAGTTGATTTTAGTGCAATGAAAACATTCAAAATGTGCGTTAAAATTTATAATAAAACGTGATCGACATCATCTTTTCCAGATATAATTTGTATTTTTTCCCTCAACTAATTGCCAATGCTTATAAATCATAGGTTCCCTTCTCACCCCATAAATGGAAATAAAAAGCAAGAAAAATAATGAAAACATAAAAATATATCACGTTACTTCCATCAATCGGGACCAGGTTTTTGTGAACTTAAAGCTTTCTCCTCCCAAAAAATATCAATTACAGTAATGCATACATCATTAGAACGATTATTCAATAAATGTATTTTTGTGTGATTCGACAGTTTTTAAGATTATTTTTAAAGAGAACTAATTTTTGATTTTTTTCTGATATATTTTACATTTCCTCTGTTATAACTAAGGAGGGAAAATTGAAAAGATGGGATATGAAGTTAATGTCCGCATGGATCGAAGACACGATAAATCAAGTGTTAGAGCAGCGGCATATTGAGCCGAAGTTCGTGGGTTCGAATCCCGCTTGTGACACTGACTTTTTTATCTCAACAAAACCATAATTAATTGAGAATTTATAAAGAAGATATAAGCGTGTCGCAAAGAAATAAAAATGGTGTAGTCCGATAGGAAATTTAACGCTCTTTCCAAAAACAAAAATTCAAAACTCATGGCGAAAGTTGGGAAAACGAGATTTAAATGAACTAAAGGTCCAATTTTTTCGATACACACAAACACCTTCTACTTTTGACATACTCCATTTTCGATTAAGTTTCGACCCCAACAATTGTCAGACTGTTTCCCGATCCGCTTTGTATTTTGAGCAAGGCGAATATCTTTTGTCCTAATTTTCCCAATCACAAAAAAGAGCAATCTTTCTATAGTCTGTAATTTTTTTACCACACCCTTAATTTTTTTCACACTATCCCCTACACTTCCACTGACATTTTCCAAATTTTGGAAGGCGTCGTTTAGACTAGCAATGCTGTCACAGAAGGAGAAGCACAGGGTTTCCAGTTTTTCTATAATTCTATTGCTCTTCCTCGGTCTGCAGTCCTTCGAAGTTTGCAATGGCGCACATCATTTTTGTATATTTTTACTGTAGGAACCGGTGGTTTCAATCAGCCCCAACCCATCTCGAAGCAACAGGTTGTGTTGGAAGTAATAAATCGAAATAGTTATCCTTTAAAACCCTTACTCTATTCAGCGTCTTAAGTAAATCCTTTTTTATGTTTGCTATAAAAATGTCGATAGCTAAAAATTCACATTTCTGTTAATATAATTATGTATTGATATAAACTTTTCTCTCAAACCCTTACGTTTTTCTAACATTTCATTAATTTTTAATTATTATGTTGTTCATTTGAATATATATGTATAATAAATAGTCAAAATATGTAAATTAGTATTAATTTTTTTTTTTAATTAAAAATTGTAAATTTAAATTTCAAAAATTTTAAATACGTAATTTATGTAAACTCCTCCAAATATTTACAAATATATGATATACGGTTTATTCGATTCTAAATGGCAAGAAACAAGAAAAAAAAGTGAATCCTAGAAAAGAAAATCCTCAATGGATTCGTCGGGAAATTTGAAATGAAACAGAACAGATGAATATAATAGTACCAAAACCGTGGAAAATATCAATCCAAAAAAGTTTACACATTAATGATCTGACAAAAGATTATTAAATGTACGGAAAAAAAGTAGAATAGGTTATTACTACCCACTAAAGACACTAAAAAAGTTAATAACTAACTAAACTGCTCATGCAACAAAAAATATATTAGGAAAACAATACCATTGCAGAAAAAAAGAAAAAACAACATAACAATCGGTCATACAAGAACATACTGTCTCTGGACTATCACAGCATATATTAAAATAAAAAATACCAGATTAAATCATTGTAAAGATTTTGGATAGAGATAGGCTTGAAGTAAAATTTAATGTCTTGCACGGCGTACACATGAATTTGAATGAAGGTAACATCAATTTTTAAAAAACTGCGAAAAGAGAGACCAACAATATAAGAATTTAAAAAAATGTATAAAGATAGAACTAAGCAATACTATTATTCACTATATCCTTAATAGATATTGAATAACATTATTTTATTCACGGATATACTTGTTTCGTCATTTATTTAAACGTGCGTGTAATTTTATTATTATTTTTGTGTTGTGTATTGAATAATTTATTTTGTTATGATATTCATTTATCAATGATGGTCTCAAACCAAAGATAATATTGTGTCCGTCTCTAGACATTTAAGTATGTTTTTTTATGCATGTGCAGTATTTGTACTTCCTGTTCAATTTATTTAGTAGTTTTGATTTTTAATATTTAACATTAATAAAAATAAAATTTTAAAAGAAAAGATTATTGAAGTCACAACAGAACGAAAATTTTTGAAGTTTTGCCGAATTTTCGACGATTTTATCGTCATCATCAAGGCCTATTGATTTTAGGAAAATATCGCAATTATAACATATTATATCATTAAAAATTACAAGTGCAATTTTTTTTTTAACTTTAACTCAATGAGTGTTTAAAGTTTTCAAGATTTCACTAGTTTTCGTGGTCCCCTTGACCAAGTACTATCTTTCAATTAATTAATCTGTATTTAGGGTATTGGTTGAGATAAAAAAGCCATTGTCACGAGCTGGATTCGAACCGACGATCTTCGGCTTGATACGCCGCTACTCAACCACTTGAGTTATCGTGATTTAGATCTATTCGGGCACTATCTTTGAAAAAAAGGAGGGAAAATTCACAAGGTGGGGTTGGGATGGTAAGTTACGGTTCAAGTTGATCGTGGGTTCGAATCCCCCTCATGACACTGACTTTTATCTCAACTAAAACCCTGAATTAATTGAAATTTAATTTTAATAACGGATTTATTTAAGAATAGTAAACATGAAGATTATCCATTTTATATTTTTTAAAAACACAAAAACACATTTCTTCGTCTTTTCTAAATTTTAATCGAGTCGTATTCTCTTTAACCATGTAGAGGCATCATCTTGAACCGAAGTTCTCACTATTATTGTGAGAATGAGTTCTCGAGATCACCGGGAAGTGGATATCGCAGAAGTATTTGGCGACCTTCGGCTGGTTGCAGGTTGTGGTGAGGAGTAGCCGATTAGATCGAAATAGCTCAAGTGGTTAGAGCAGCGGCGTATTTCGCCGAAGGTCATGGGTTCGAATCCCATGACACTTTTCTTATATCAACCAATACCTTAAGTACAGATTTGTAGATTGTTCTCAAGAGATTTGTTTGAACACTCATCAAGTTAAAGTAAGAAAAATAGCTGTTATGTGTAATTTTCTTTTTTTAAATGATATAACATGTTGTACGATATTTTCCTAGAATAAATAGGCCCTGATGAAGGCGATAAAATCGTCGAAAGCTCGGCTAAAGAATTGTCGTTCTGTTGGTCCTCACAGAAGATACTTTTTACCAAGTTGTTCAACAGCAGTTCGATACATCATCTCATAAAAAAATATATATATATATTATGGATAATTTTGATATAGAAAATGGTGTTAGGAAAAAACCCTGTCAATAAAGCTATTTTTATTGACTGCGTAATAGTGTGGTAAGATAAAGGCCGGTAGCTGTTTGGTAGAAATAAAAATGTTGAGTTTTTTTCTGAACACTCCAGAGGTCAGTGCCAAACTGATGTTGTATTTAATTTAATATAATATAAATAAATTTTATTGTTAATTAATTAGACATGAAGAGGGAGTCGGGAAGAAGGCCCCGAAATTCATTGTAGACAAATAAAAATAATAAAAAGAAAAACGATTGTTAAGTTCATCATTATCCTTGCCATGTTTTTAAAATAAAAGGGAAAAATAACTAAATAAAATAGAAAGAAGGGAACATGGGAACATAATAATTTAATAAACACACACACAAACTCACTCTCTCTCTCTCTCTCTCTCTCTCTCATTCTCACTATTTTCCTCTCGCCCTCTCTCCATCACTCTCTTTAGTATCATTTATTGAAAATTAAAATTTTTCACGACGAGTGCTCGTTTTTGCATCGTTTCGTATTCAGCATGAATTTTTCGATAATGAACCCTGGGATAGCCCATTTCATTATCGTTATTATTCAAATTAAAAACCAATTAATTTCGTGTACAACGTCCGTAAAAATAAACCGGACGATTCGAGGGGCCGTGTTCACCGCGCCGGGCACAAAAAGAAAAACAATTTTCCATCCGCGGGGCTCATATTTACAGTTCCGTCCAAGTGTATAGAATGTCTGTTTTGCTTGTATCTCATTTTGAGGGGGCCCCCTTTTGGTATTTTTCAATCACCGTCCGACCGTGAACATTATCATGGGGTACGGTTCACAAAAATACACTTGTTACCCCCCCCGCCGGTGGGCAGAAACGCGTTGCCGTCATTTGGGCAATCTTTACGTTATTTAACATCTTCCTTTTAATAATTTAAAAAAATATATATTTTTTGTTACAGAATGAAAAGGAAGAGTTTAGGGTTGAAAAATCTCGTTTTTCAAAAATGCTAAAGCATATAAATCAATCATAAAATCACAAAAAAAAAATTTCAACCCATATGAGAATATTTATAAAAAGGAACCAAAATTTGAACCTTCCATATGTCCAAAAGGAAATATGACGAATAACTAACGAAATTTTAATTTTACCCCAAACGCGTAGATCTGAAAATTATAACTTTGAAGGATAATAATAAGGAGTTACGTAAACTGCACCAATGACCCTAGAGTGTAGACCAAAGTAGAAGATGTCTTCAATCCTTTTTAAAAATATAGTTCCTACTCACAGTGACTAATGAAAATAATCATGTAGTTTGATCAGTTTTTATTTGAGTATTGTTTTGTTTTTTTACGAGGATTCGCAACAGCAGAGGTTATATCAATCCTCGGGTTGCCGGTGGTTTTGAAAAAAAAGCCCATTTGTAGGTATATTCGGTTGTAATGCAGGGCCGCTGGAATCGAACCCGAGTCCTTTACCTTACAGTGATGAGCGCAGTGTCAAAGACTAAACCTTGCAGCCGCTGACGTGCCCCGATTATTAAATTTTTTGCTGTAAATTTATTTATTGTTGTCCAGTTATCTACTTAAGTTTTTGCAGTTTCATTAAATGATCAGTTAAAATCAAAGTATATGTTTTATTGCAGCTTATTCTCATTTTTGTATTTGTTTTTGTTGCTGTTTTTACTTTTGGCCTGGTCGAATCCGAATTCCATCCGGCTGTTTACAAGCCAGGGCAAAAACCTCTTAATGAACCACAAATGGGATTACGAAAGGCATCAAATCAACAATGTTTTTACCGAATGAACTGATGGAACAACTCCTCTCGCGTTGGCCAGGAAAGTAAGATTTTGAAATTGAGTTTTGATGGATCGTCTTTTCTTTTCATACATTTCCAATTTATTTCTAGACGTTTTGTGAGCATCTGATCGATTGTACACCTGGAAGGCGTGCAATCGAAAATCCAGTCAAAACCAAAAACGAAGAAAACACTCAAACTATTAAATTTCTTTCATCGTACTCTCCAACAATACCTCTTTCGAAGGTTTGTTTATTGTTAACTATACGGTGTAATGAAAAATTCATAACCATAACCTTATTAAGAACTTATTGTTAGATTATTCGTGCTTATAAATGTATATCCAGTTTTGTTTCAGCCAATAACTACTTATAGGTACAATATATTACATATTTTGCTCATTGGAACGTCGCGTTGACGGAGGTATCGGCGGGTTCACTTTTTGCAATTTATGTCGAGGGATGTGATTGTAAAACTCCTTCAACCTGATGATGAGCTAAAAGCTCGAAATAGTCGTTCGAAATTGAGCGGCATTGAAAACCAGCCTGTCATTGAAAGTCTAGTTGACGGGAGTATCGGCGGGTTCACTTTTCCAATTTTTGTCGAGAGATCTACAGTGAGTGCGGTGTTCAGTCCTTTTTACAAAGAGTTCTTTCTTAGTTAATATTTCGAGCTTTTAGCTCATCATCAGCTTGAAGGAGTTCTTCCTTCAATCTGATGATGAGCTAAAAGCTCGGAATACTAACTGTGTGTAGGACCTCTTTTTAAAAAGGACTGAACACCGCAGTCACTCAACCATTCATCGTTTCATTGAAGAAATCATGCAGAGAGAGCTGTGGCGAATTTCGATAAAATTATTAAAAGCAGATACATCACACTGACAACAAAGGACCTTATGGATAAAACGATGGTAATTCCACCTACGGCTGCGAGAGCTTGACCCTAAAGAAAACTGGGTGAACATGTAGACGGTTTTGAACTTGAAAATTTTGAAATCAAACTAGTCCATATTTGATCATAAAACCCAGACCACTAACTTGAGGTAATGATATTGAATATAACACTGAATCTTTTGGCTAAATAATGTGAATACGGATATCCTTGAGAAGAAGGTAGTCGGTATCCCTAGTTGAAGGGGCCGACAAGAGCAGTTAGATGGATGATACACTTCAGGTGATGGACTTAACGATTAGTTGGTCCATTAAGCCCCGAAGGATCGGAAATGACTGAACGAATAAAAAACAAAACGCTAGACATCAATAATCCCTCCAGTCATACATGTCTTAACAAAGGCAAATTACAAAAATTAAAAATGATAAATATTGGTGGTTAGTTGAAGAAATTGAAGAACTATGTTCGGGAATAGTTTTTTTCAAATAAATTGATAACGAGTTTTTCAACTTAAAAACAGTTTCCGCCGTGTAATTCAGCTTGGTTCGGCCGTTAAAAAGATCATTCATTAGTGTCTTTCAACTTAGCTAAGTCCCTATTCGTATGCGGCAATATTGGACAGTTAGATGAAATTTTGGGAAATTAGACAAGAAATAAACGCTTACGTTCTTTCGGAGTTTTTGTCATGAATATATTTTTGAATAAACGAACAAAATCATCCCAGAGAGAATAGACGTAACAGAAAAATTTGGTTGCAATTCAATACGTTTAGCTAAACAGGATTTAAGCCTAATTTGTTATTGTTTCTTCAAATAGCGCCACAATCAAGTCTACCCTCAGGAGTAAAGATTGAAATATTTACTTTTAACAAATCGTCGAGAAATCTTAAGTGAGTCACAGAGCTGTTAAATGTAAATTCCGCCAGCATTAACAAAACTTTATAATGCAAATAGGTGAAGGGCTCGTCGGCGGCGGGGGAGAGTGTTGTACGTGTTAATTCCCGGTATCTGGGCGAGATTAATTTCAGGGTTGTCTGCCCTAATAACCGGCTCCTCCAGACTGAAAGAGGGTTAGCTTGGAAAACGATGCGAGCTTTCAAACTTGGCCCAAATAATTAGAGTTGGTGTGTGGCCTGTTGAATATTCAGCTGCCGGGCTTTGGTTCCTGCTCTCTCTGATCAACCTCTGTAATTAAAACCTGAGGACAAGTGGGCCCAACCGCCGCAACCCCCGTTCACGCCACCGCCCTCCGAACCTCTTCACATCACGTTTCATGCACCCCCAATTTTACCCCTTTGAAGGTTTGAGATTCGTTGGCTTTATTAAAATGAAGAAACCCCTATTCCTCCCCTTTATTGTCTTTTACCCTTTCTAATTACACAATTTCATAAAGATAATTGTTCAGTATCATATGATAACAACTAGATAACTATAAAGTACTGTATGTACATATTTCATCTCTGTATCTATGTTGATATTTTATGCAACGTTGACAACTCCAATATTTATAATTTGGAATAAATTAATAATTTTAAGTGCAGCAAACTGACTATTATGAGCCTTGAGGTGCTTTTTGCCTATTTCGAGTTTGAGGTGCGTGCCATGGCCTGTTTTTTTCCCTTGTAGGTCTTTGTGTACTGTAGATAACAGCACGTACCTTATGGGTTTGATTATTTATAGTTTTTGTCGCTACCATAGAAACTTCGACTTGATACGTTAATCACCTATTATCATTAAATATCAATTGATAAAATGTGATTTAACAGAATTGTTTTTTTTTCTATATGTCATTTTAATCGACATAGCCATAGGATTTCCACACCATTATTCGGTTTTTTGTTGTTGAATCGTCTGTTATCCGTAAAACCAACGAAAAAGTCGACGTGTTGGCCAATATGGACCCAACAAGCTCTGAACCCTACTATAGCCAGGCGAATTGATTCTTAGATGGGTCATATGCAAAAGCAGCAAAAGGTGCACTTAAAAAAGAATTGCTTGCACGCAACCGCAACCGTACTGGTTCTGGTTGGACTCCTGGCAAAGCACTGCCATTTAAAAAGCAAAAGCACCGGATGGGAGTACAGACAGAAGAAACATTGTGCAGATACTGCCAAGAAGAGGAAGAGAACGCAGAACACATTTTATGCTTCTATGAAAGCCTAGCAATTTTCTCTAACATTCACAGGCAGCAGTAAGGGCCCGAGCCTCATTCGAGGCGAAAGCAAAGAGTGTTTGGAATTGCCCCCCTGACGGAAGTGCGCCACTAATGACCTAGGTCCATGGAAATTCAGGGCGTAGAGCAAGGAAAAGGTTGACAAATGCCAAACGAGGAGGCCATCATGGACTTTCTGGACTCTGAACCTACGGTTTCTTAGTATCCTGCCATGAAAAAGGATACATCTTAAAATTGATCTGTGGAACAATATCACATATGAGACCTGCGAATAGAATCATTGAAGGACCATCTACTAAACTCACAAGAAAATTACTGGATAAAAATCGCAATCGAACCAAGATTCTTGTAGAACCGCTGACAGGACAGATGTTCCCATCTTTACTCATGAGTATTGAGACCCATGAGGATCTTTTTAGTCCGGACTTACCCCCAAGGAGACTTCTCAGACCCCTGGTGCCCCCGAAGGACCACCAGGAGGATTTTACATGCATGGACTTGTCACATCCATTGACTAGTGAGACACTGCGGCAGCAATACTAGCTAAGTTCAGAGGTGCCCTTAAAAGGGCACATCCATACTCCAGTCCAAATACTCGGTCGTCCTTAAAAGCACAATAAGGGTGTGGCTACATAAGAAGAAACAAACACTGAAGAGAAAACCGCAGAACATATTCTATGTTTCTATCTACTTTTGTTCGAAAATGCATATAAGATGATTCATATAAAGTGAGGAAAGTCCCCTTGCCTACGGACTCCTCTCCATACACCGTTTTCCCCGCTTTCTTCAAACTATGTAAATCCCTCAGATTACACGGATTTCCAACGAAAACAACTTGGGGGGCGGAAAACAATACACACGAATGCAATACCTCCGGCACGCCACCTGAGCCGATCGGAGCAAACGCGATATAGGCCGGCTGTCGGTTCGGCTCACCACTTAATTAACATATTACTTTCGGTATTATTAATATTACGTCTGACCACAATTTTAACTGTTAACTGTTTTAACCATTGGGCTAATAATAAATAATATTAGTTTTGATCCCAAATATTATATAAAATAATAGTTTATCTTTTTAAATACAATTTATATAATAATATGTACATAAATAACTACTATATTTTTTTAAATCCTTCTCTCTCACCCACTCTCTTTTTTCTCTCTAGCTTTATCTATCTTTCTCTCTCTCTATCTATCTATCTATCTATCTATCTGTCTATCTATCTATCCCCCTCTCCACTGTTTCCTCTTCCTTTAACTGTTTTTTCTGTAATATGTTTTAAAAGTTCTTTCTATTAATCTATCTGTCTCGTTGTCCCTTTCTTCCTTGTTTCAAAAGTTTTTTCTTGATATATTTTTTGTTATTATTTGTATCACGTTCTCTCTTTACATACATTTCTCTCCCTCATTTCCTTTTTATCTCCTTTTAGCTTATTTTTGGCACAATCTCTCTATACATTTGTAAAATATTTTATAGCACTCACTTTCCCTTTACCACCTCGTTTCTATATCTCGTTTTCTGTTTCTTTAAAAGATTTTTTCTTTGTGGTTTTAATTCTCTTGATAACTCTAGCTCGAATTCTATATCTTTCTCCTTTCTTTTTTAATGCGTTTTGCTCGATAGGGTTTATTAGGATTTGCATATATTTATTGTATTTTTTTTCTTTCCTACTTTCTTGATATATCTCTCTCTTTGTGTATCTACTCCCTTCCCTCTTCTTTTAACCATTTTTTCTGCAATATACTTTAAATCTCTTTCTCTCTCTCACTCTCTCTTTCTCTCTCTCTCAATCTCTCTTTCTCTTTCTCTCTCTCTCTCTCTCTCTCTCTCCCTCTTTGTATCTACTCTCTTCCCTCTTCTTCTAACCACTTTTTGTGCAATATACTTTAAAAATTTTTTCTATTGAGCTATCTGTCTCGTTGTCCCTTTCTTTCCCTTTCAAAGGTTTTAATTGATATAATTTTTGTATCACTTTCTCCCTTTACATCTACTTTCTCTCTCTCTCTCTCTCTCTTTTATAAATATTTCATGGCACTCGCATTCCCCTTACCACCTCGTTTGTATATATCGTTTTCTGTTCTTGTAATCGATTTTTCTCTTTTGTTTTAATTATATCACTCTATCACTCATTCTTATCTTTTCCTTTCTTTTTTTAATGTTTTTGATCTATAGATTTTATTATTATTATTATTTGTAATACTTTTTCTTTCTTTCTTTCTTTCTCCCTCTCACTCTCTCTCTCTCTCTCTCTGTTTCTCTCTCTCACTCTCTCTCTCTCTCTGTTTCTCTCTCTGTTTCTCTCTCACATACACTCTCTCTCCCTTTCTCTCTCTCTCTCTCCCTCTCTCTCTCTGTTTCTCTCTCACACACACTCTCCCTCTCCCTCTCTCTCTCCCTTTCTCTCCCTCTCTTTAACTCTCTCTTCCTTATCCAAGCTCTTTGTCTCTCGAATTAAAATCTTTGTTTTTTTACTAAGATGAACCAACAAATTTGAAATTAAAATTAAGAAAAATACTACGTAGTACTCAATACACTTAATAAAAAGTAAACGAAATCCGTAATATTTGTGATTTCAAAGCGCAGAAATCTATACCGTACTAATGAAAAATCTTGTTTTTGCTTTTAAAAGAAAGTTAATACCTATCTCCATTTGATAAAGGACACTAACCCCAATTACATGTCCTTTAGTGTTTTTCCCCAGGTAATACGCAAAATTTTAAAACCTGGGTCTTTCACTTTATTAAGGTCATTATTATTGTGTGGTGTTTAGTGCACGTTAGTCAATGAATAATCGAAGATCGTGAGATGTTGTCCGGTGTGATATAGGTCTTAGAAAAACATTTTCCTTAATCGTGCCAACGTTTCGATCTTTATTGAGATCATCTTCAGCTACTGGGATTTATAAACATTGTTTAAACTTTTCAAATGTATGATGTGATTTTTTTACATCTAAAATTTCTACCATTGCATAAATTCATAATATTTTTTTCACAACCTACATGAATTTGTAAAAGTCAAATAATGTTTATAAATCCCATGCTCTGAAGGTGATCTCAATAAAGATTGAAACGTTGGCACGATAAAGAAAATGTTTTCTAAAACCTAGATCACACCAGACCGCATCTCCGATTAGTCATTATTATCAAATGGAAATAGTGTAAAATCTATATAATGCATAACTATATTTGAAGCAAATGTGTAGAGATTAGTGACTGCTAACGGATATTAGCTGTTGGGAAGTCTGTTTTGTTGTAAGGAATAGAGTGTTTGGGACCTAATGACAGGAAATTCTGGATTTCTGGGGGGATATTAGTTTTGGTTAGGTTTAGGAACCATTTGTTTGTGTTAGCGGGTGTTGGTTTGTTGATTAGATTATTTAATTATTTGATGTGTTTATTTTTAATTTTGTCAAAATGGACATTGTATGCATCTTGTTGATGTGTGTAAAATTGTTTTAAAATGTCTGTAGGTATTATGCGGCACTGAGTTTTAATTTGTGTATTTTATGTGTTAATGTCTTGATGTTTTTGATGCTGGTGGTGATTTCGATGTTTATTTGAATAATAATTTGAAGCAAATATTAAATACTACAACTAAATAATATTTTGAAGTGTTGTAATAATATGCAATAATTTTGACATTGATTAAATGTATACATAATTATGCTGAGTACTTACAAAGAATGATATTATATATTATGGAGTAATTTTGTTTATGTAATGTCTGAACTTTTAAGGGTTTCCCCTCAGTGACAATTAAAATGTTACTAACAGCATGTCCAATTTGTGGGAAACGAGAGAAGATACATAACGTAGAGATACTTTGTCATCCATGGGATTTACATTTTAATCTTTAAACTATATGCTAGTCTTTTTAAAATGCCTTCTCTAAGACTAGAAACTCCTTCAATGAAAAATAACAAGATGCAATTTTAAATTTCAATATTACCTAAACCACAGCTTATTAAATTAACTCTTTGGCTCCTTGAGGGAACATAAATTACATTTGTATTTTTCCAAGTTCGTCTTTTAAAATTCAACACTTTCTCTTGCTTGAATACCCGCGTTGTTTGTATTTTTCCAACGGTGTCGGGCCCCGGGTTACGCTAGACTGGATGCGAACCGGCCGCCTGACGAACGCAGAGGGTGGGCGGTGTACCCTGTACAAATATCCGTACGCCGTCCCTAATCCACCTCCTAACAAACAATAACATCACGAGAACCGTTGTTGACTGATGCTCTCGCTGGCCAAACATTCCTTCATCAGTTATTCATCCTCGTGGGGTTCGGAGCCGTTGGTAAATTAGAAGATGTAAAAAAGGGAAGACGTAAGATTATAAATTATAACTTTTCCCAATAGTCTATCGATCAAATAACACATATTAACAGAGAGTGCTTTATTGTTTTGTATGAAGACCTAAACTTCTCACAATTAAAACCGCTTACAAAAATGCAATTATGAAATTCTCAGATGAGATCCACTTTACAGGAATGGATGAGGACATCTGTGCCTGTGGGAGGTCTGCGGTGAAACGTTTTGTAATAAAGCGGAAACCCTTGTAACGCGGAACCGGTTATGATTGACATGTAATAAAGGCGGAGGCACAGGGCGCCGTCGTCGTGTTGAGGGGGCTACGAGCGAAACTATGCGAGCCGCGGATGGCGTAATTGAGATGAATTCGGATCGGCAGTTGTCGAGGGGAGGCCGGCATCTGCCAACAGCACTTGTTGCCAAATAGAACAAACCGCAGACTCGATCTGGAAAATGGTAATTTCGAAGTCGAACGGTTCTACTCCACTACTAACTTCTTTCCAACTTGCTCTGTCAAACTTATTGTTGTTAATCACGAGAAATACACACTTTTGGACAATACCACTAAATCTTTGTCGTTACTCGTTAACTAAATATGACTTCCCTACCTTAATGCTACCAATTATGTAAAGTCCGTCTTTATAAAACACTATTTAAAGAACATATCCTGAACAAAATAGAATAAATTGATAAATCACTTGTTTTCATGTTCAGTTAATAATTTAATAACCAAATGTATAGATCGAATACGTTTAGCGGCCATAATTGACCATATTAATTATGTCAATTAATAATTATTTTTATCTAAGGTCTTGGTCGAGATGAAAAAGTTGGTGTCAAGAGTGGGATTCGAACCCACGACCTTCGGCTCGAAACGCCGCTGCTCTACCACTTGAGCTATCATGACTTCGATTCACTCGACGATATTACCTTCCATAATTAATTGAAATAAATAATGGGTAAATTCTGACCGCTAAACATGTATAGATTAATAGATTATTTATTACACTATGTGAAAAACATTTGATGTGTAGAATGTTCACATAGTCTAATTACCCAAGAATTTACTTTCCTTTTCCTATTTATCCCTTTGTATATAATCCTGAAAAGATAATCTGGCCGAACTATTTACCAACACATTTTTTCCCTTCATCGGCTCTTTTTACCTCAAAGAAGCCGGCGCCTTATACAAAAATGTATTTTCTATACCGACTTACTTCCCCGCCCCTTCAAAACCCAATATATATATAAATATAAAACAGCAAACTTTCCCTGGCACTAAGTACACGGCACGTAAGAATGAGTAGAAATACTTTGATAGAATATATAAAAATATATTTTGGATGGCATAAATTCACTTTTCTACATCGAAAATGGATATGTATATGATCTCAATAAATATCGAAACTTTGGCACGATAAAGAAAGTATTTTTCTAAAACCTACATCAACCAGACCTCATTTCACGATTTTTAAATAATTATGGATTAATACTAATCATCACACATTCGAACACAGTATGTTTGTAGTTACAAATTTCTAAATAAACAACACTTATCAATTAGTACTTAGACATACTCTGTCCAAATATATTATCCGAATTAGTAAAATATTCGATATTTATAATGCTAGATCAATGATGTGCTTTACAGCTCAATTAAGAACTCAGTGATCTCAACCCGAAGAAGTTAAGGATTTTCTTTATTAGAAGATGCTGTTTGAATCCAGAAACAGGAGCAGAATTGAAAAGAGAGGTACGACAGAGAAAGGATCAAAATGATCAGGACAGACGTGCGCTAAATTAGTGTAGAATAGCAAAAACATGAGAGAGAAGAGATAAATTATTACATAGCGCAGGAATTAAGCGAAAGGGCAATTAATTAAGACTAAATGTGAGAGTGAGAGAGAAAGTAATTTTTAATTATTTATTTTAACCCTTGCGGCTTTATTTTCAGTATGACCAAAAGGTCGTCACTATCTGAGGATCCTCTACCAAAAAATCTGACTCAATAGATTACACAAAACGTATATTTTGGTAGAAAGAAATATTTCACGGTGTTTTTCACCGAAAATGATATCGACTTTAAGGAATATAAAGGAAAACTCTAAAAAATATCTTTAAATTAATTAAGATCTTTACTTGAGATAAAAAAGTCAGTCTCACGAGCGGTATTCGAACCTATGACCTTCGGCTAGATATGCCGCTACTCTACCACTTGAGCTACCGTGACTTCAATCCAGTCGGACACCAAACTTCCCACCTCAACCACAGCTATTTGAATTATCCGTCTTTTTTTGGAAAATTTCACAAGGTGGGGTCGACATGGGAAGTTAGTGTCCGAGTGGATCGATGTCACGATAACTCAAATGGTACAGCAGCGGCGTATCTAGCCGAAGGTCGTGGGTCCGAATCCTGCTCGTGCTACGCCTTTTGTTCTCAACTAACAATCTTAATTAACTGAAAGATCAATGAATTTGAAAGATCACGACCAATCAATCACTTCTTCAATCAAAAGAATCAATCGGCCAAGGGAGCCAAGACTTAAGAACTTAGTTTTTCTAGCCCAAAAATTTCAGAACGTTAATTTTAAAATGCTCGGAAGGCAAATACATGTCATGTATACAACAAGTGTAGAAATAAAAATGAATACAACTTTTAAGACAAAACGTTCAATCCAACGAGAAACTGATTGCCAAATTGCACCTACATAGAATTGTTTGACAGAAATTTTTTCTAATGCATACTGTACTAAATATATATAATATTGCGTATTTAATACAGTGTACGTGTGTACGTGTTTACAAACTTCCGAAAAAATAACAATGGTTATTCTTTTATGTAATAAAATATGAAAAAAATAAAGTTATTCACGTGTACAAATGAAAAAAAAATCATTCGTTTGCGGAAAATATTTTAGTAATATCGCTTTAGTTTTTTGGAAATAAAAGGCATTTGTGGCTATCGTGACAAGTTCTTTAACACTATTTCGAATCGAATCCTTTGCAAAATCATTGTCGGAAGCCAAACATTTATTACATTATTCACCTCTGTAAACATGTCTTTAACAATTAATTGGGTGAGAAAATTCGTCGGGAACTTATTCACCTATTGCAATAATTTCTCCATCCGTTATATTCAAGTCGAAATCTTCAAGACATAGAAAATCAATAAGAAAATCTCGAGAAATTCTTCAAAATTGACTTGATTTTCAGAAATGGAATCTTTGAATCCAGCATGTTGAGAACAATTTAAAATCGTTAGTAGATTTTTCAAAATTCCATACATTTTTTGGCACAGCGACAGCATCATGTACTGAGGATATAGGTTCTCTATTTTTTTTTAAGTATCTTTGATGACTGGTAATACTAAATGTTTTCTGAAATCAGCTTTCAACAAGTTTTTCACTACGCTGCCCGATCAATTGTAGCACCGACGTTATAATTGAAGGAAAAAAGTTCTTCAGTAGCTTGATAAGATTGAGTGGATTGCTGGGCAGCTAGTTAGAAGAAGAAAAATTTTCTCTTTTATTATTTTTTTCCATTTCTGCAACCATTTTTCACAAAGTTTCCCGCCCTTAGATATGAACTGTTGACAAAGCTTTTTATTTTTAAAAAGTCTTGTTTTTTTTATATTTTCGGATCCCTAACAATTTTAGTTTTTTATACTATTATTAACTTTTTGCAACCATAACATTTCTTTCGAAAGCTTTCCGCCACAGCAGTAGTCTTTTTTAAAGATCTTTCAACTTCATTTGTTTTGCTTTTTAAAATCGGTCCATTCATCGGAATGTTGGCACTGTTTTGGGCCAGGAAGCGAACTTTTTCGAAATGTTTTTAGTTTGGTCAGTCCTATTCCTATTTTACTTTCAATTATTTGCTATTTTTAAAAATATTTCGAATATTCGCATGATTAATCTCTAGTCTTTTCGCCAATTCTCAATTTTCTCCCCGTTTTGCAATCTCGAAATTACATAGATTTTATTTTACATGTAAAACTTTGACCGCGTTTAACCATCATGTTTTCATTTTTTTTTTAATACCTGTGAAAAAAATTATTTTAATGTATTATTAATGTAATTAAACTATTAAATTATTTTCTTATTAAAATTAGTTGGAATGTTGTTATAAGTGATTTACTTCCCTTAAAATGAATTTTTTGGTCATTAACAGCAGTATGTTGTTACTAATCATGTTCTTACATCCGGAAATTAAATTCTATAAAAATCGGTCGGGTACAAGTCCTATTCTTTTAAAATACTATGATTTAAACTGTTTTTCTAAAAATGGGAACGGAAAACCAGCGTACATAAAGGCGAAATTACAATTTGTGTTTGCATTAGTAAAACAAGTACAGTTTGATTTATATTTCGATCTTAAAAACTGGCCGTTTATGGACTTAATTTATTTTTAGTTTATTCCTGATGCTACCGAATGAATGATGTACAATTTGTAAAATCAGCAGTGGTTTTGATTTCATACAGTTTCACGTCCGCCTAATTAGTCGCAATTGGTTTTAAAACTTTTGTGTATAGATTTTATTAAATTAAGATGCGTTCAGAAATGTATGAAATGTAACAACATGTTCGTTTTAAAAGAATATCAAACAAAACATCCGATCTTTTTATGACATGGTGAAAAGGTTTTATAATAGTTTTTTAAATTATTATACTTTTCGTGTAACGTATTTAATATAAATAACTTTTTACGTAAATGTATATATATGTATATATATAATATATACATATATATACATATTTAGTTAAATAAGAACATCACAAGTAGTGATTATTTGAAGGTCGTAATATCCGGTCTGCTGTGACGGAGGTTTTAGAAAAACATTTTCTTTATCGTGCCAACGTTTCGATCTTTATTGAGATCATCTTCAGGATCTTGGATTTACAAAGATTGTTTAAATTATACAATGTTTATAAATCCCCTGGCCCGAAGACGATCTCAATAAAGATCGAAACATTTGCACGATAAAGAAAATGTTTTTCTGTACGTCACACCACATCAGACGATCTCACGATCTCCATATAATCATTAACTATGGTCACTAAATACCACATGCCACAATTAGTGTTTATTTGATTGATCAAATTTAAAAAGCAATTTTTGTGGCTCCCTTATAATTAATAATTGTAATGTTTAAAGCACGGGGACTGAAATATGTTAAACACACTATTTATATGTGTTGCGGGTCATTAGCCTAATCGGAGCGCCGTATTCGGGGCTATTCTTTCTACAATTATCCAACGAATCTAAAATGTTTACATATTTAATGTATTGGATATTTAATTAAATTTTAAATTATATTAATCGGAATGTTCTTTTATAATAGATAAATTCAAATTGTGGGTAATAAATAATTTTCCGTGTTTTTCTTCTAACGTGACATCAGAGGGTTATTTTTCTCTTTTCAAGGTTCCCAGGGAACCGCATTGACCCCCTGTATTTTCACAAGATATCGACGAGCACATCCCCTCCCAAGACGTCCTCCTTTGTATTAAAATAAATATTTTTTTCTATTGACGAAGAACCAGGGAGGATCCGTGTGCTGTGGGCGTGGCAGGAGCCGCCTCCTGCAGATCCCGCCTCCGATCGCCGCCCACATCCCTCCGTTCGTCTTGGCTGCAGTAAACTCCCGGCAACCGGGAAAGCAATATCGCTTTCTGACGATAAGAAAATCAGAAAAGAAAAAGAAAAAATGGCCAAAAATCAATAGCTGATTCACATTACCTCAAAAAAGCAATTCGTTGAACAAATAAACCAAAATTCCTTCACACCACCCCCACCCACCACTAAAATTTGATACAAATTTATTATAATATTTTTATAATAAATATTTATTACAAAAAATATTTATTATAACATTTTTCACAATAAACATCTTTCTAAATTACTAAGAAATAATGTTTAAAACACGGGAACTAAAGTATGTTACACACACGAGTCATACGTATTGCGGGTCATTAGCCTAATCCGAGCGCCGTATTTTCGCGCTACCTACAAGCCATAATTTTATTTATTGATAATTGTTTTTAATTCGATTTAAACACATAATCGATAAATTTATCTGTACGTGGGAGAGCATGTATGTTGAAAACTGTAACGAATTTTGAAGATATGAATAAAATATAGTGTGTGTAGAGATTAGTGACCGTTAACGGATGTTTTTCTGATACCTACATCACACCAGACCGCATCTCACGATATTTGAATAATAAAATATAGTGATAAACAAATAGTAAAATTAAATTAACCCATACATTTACCAGTCATAATTGACTGTATTAATTATTTCAATTAAATATACCTTTTATGTAAGTCTTGGTTGAGATAAAAATTTCAAAATTTATATTATTCTCGATTTGATTTGATAAAAGATTTATTACAATTTTGCCTGTATTCATTAAAATCCACACCAACTTTAATTATTGCCACGTTATGAAACATTTTTAACATTTGATTACATAAAAATATCCCTAGTGGAAATGTCAAATAATTTTTTTTTATGTCAAAAATACAAATCTTTCTGTTTCAGTGAAATAAATTTCGAATTTCCAATAAGCCGGATTACCAAGAGCCTAGTCGTAATCTTGAGATAACAAGTTTCCCAGCTTAAAAAAATATCTTCTCGAAAATTACAAGATAGTTTTAACAAAATATATAGAATTGCACATATTTTTACAAAACGCTCAAGCTTTTACTCATACAGTGAACTCTGAGAAGTAAATGTTTATATTTTGCATCATGACCTAAAATAGTTTTCAGACATTATTTCTCTCTTTTTAAAAAAAATCGTTACTTTGTTATTAATACAAAACTAAAAACAATATTTCACAACAAAGTTCATGAGTTTCATTAATAGAATCACCGTCTGAACACCAAGCACGGACAAAGTAAAATACAAACAAAAGTCCTTAAAATTGATTAAACAATTGTTGTCTGCAAATAAATATTTCTACAAATACAGTAAAATACCTTCTTTCATACTAGGTAATGATCTAGGGAAAGATCTTTAAATAAAATCCATTCCAAAAGAAAAAAAGGACTTTTTAGAAATATTTATAAATTCCGAGATTATTTGAGGAATAAACAACATACGACAATATAAAAACAATTATTCCTGGTCTCGTGTATTAAAAGATAGTAAAATTTCATTATAAATTGAATGGAAATGATTTTTTTAGAATTGACATTTTTTTGGCAGATCGGTTGGTTGATCGGAAGATTAGGTGGATATCGTATAATTTATCTACAGCTCAATATAGTTATTGCATTGATTAGGTGAACGTTTGCTGATACGTTCTGAAAATAGACAAATTAATTGTTTTAAAAAATTTGGGATCGATGTGTCGATAAAAAGGTAAAGTTAAGAAATATGAAAAAGCACCATTGGGCCGGAAATTGGATGAAAATTTAAGATGGATATATTTAAAAACCAATGAAAATCAGGGTAAGTTAAAATAAAACGGAAAACTCTTGTTTAATTGGATTCATCTGTCTGCGGTATTAGTTACATATGTCTCTTTCAAGTGATATAATTTTAATAAAATGAAATAAATATAAAATTCACAATTCAGTTGATATAATTTAAAATGTATAAAATGTTCAAATTGCGTTTTATCTAATGTTGCAAGGCTATGTTTACGTAGTTACACCAATTTTCTTAATTTTCTTCTCATTTAACAAATACGCAATTCGATTCATATTCAAAACAGGCTTTATAACATTGCATGATATCTATTACACCTCAGAAAGGACTAATACTCATAAAATGTACGTACAATATTTTCTATTCTTTTTTTCTAATTTCATGAACAGCAGATTTGGGCGGCTTCCCGAACAAAATCAATAATATCTGATCTCATTTAATAGCTGACATGTATATCGTAATAATTATACATAAAAAATAAATAGAAGATAATGCATATAATTTGAACTGACAACAAAACACGAGTGTCGGTTTATTTTTGTCTTTGAGTATATTTTGATAGTAAGTGATAATTTAAATAAATCAATAATGTACTGCAAGAATAAAATTGGGCCAAGGGCTGTCCTTGTCTAATTAGAATTTAATTTCTTTTACTTGGCATATACATATGGATGTCATTAGTTTAACAATTTAGCGAGAAAATTGGTTGGTTTTGTCACTTTGAATATTTTTTTGCAAAAAAAAATCTTTAAATTTGTTGACTGAATCGTATCTCTTGCAACTTGAGCTAACTCATAACTGAACTAAAAGTCACATGAAAGACTATAATTTTAAGTCAATAGGAATATGTATTTGCGTTATTAATTTAACTTGAACATATACAGTTAATGGAAAATTTTAATCCGTGCCGTTTTTCTTTAAAATGTTGAAAAATAAGGATGGTGACAAGTAATTCTCAACAAGTAATGTTTTCGCTATTTTCTATATTTTCTCTTCTTAACTCTCGTCAGTACTCTTTATTTTTCGTTTCTTCAATCCACCAAATTCTGTTCTATGTCAGATTTGAATGTTGATTTTGTCATTTTAATATAGCAGTAAACGAACATGTAAATTTACAAAATATTTAACGCCACCTGTTTCTTCACAAAAATCAAGTAAATTGCGCAATATTGTAACCGTTTGAAATACGCAGACTTACGCCGACAAAAAAATGTGTGCATTTAAGTTGACATTGTGAAGAAAAAGAACTAGATGAAATTAAGTAAAGGAAATTATTAAAACGGCGGTCATCACTGTGAGGTAAAGATACGGGGTTCGAATCCAACAGCCCTTGCATTCGCACCCTAACAAATTGGCTTTTTTTTAAATCCGCATCATGTTTCGCGATATATATATATATACGAATTCTTTTGTTTATTAAACATAAATAGAATGGCGCAGTTTTATTTTATATTTGTACGTTTTATATGCAATTTGATGCAATTGTTCTGAAAAATTCTTTGGTTTTATTTATCTTCTTTTTTTTTTGGAAAATGCTAAGTGTTGCTTTATCTTCGTAAAAATTAGTATTCCCCGACTTTGACATTTCTCGCTGTAAATTTCAAAAATATTGTACATCCCCTTGTCCTTTCTCTTAAAACAATTTTAATTATTTCCACGCATGGAGTTTTGTAAAAGATAAATGTTTCTTGCATTTTATACACGTAGCATAAAAAAATAAGAGAAAAAGAGGAAAACTTGGTAAAAAGGGAAAGAGGGCCGAATTTGAATTTGAGACACTCGCCGTGGGAGGGAATTAACATAGGCCCGATAGGAAAAAAGGGGAGCTAAGAGTATTTTCTTAAAGGCTTCTTTCTTTACTTTGCTTTCTCCAAGTTTAAGCCGATATGCATTCATTAGGGGCTTCTTTTATCCACCAATGGGAGGACAGGCCGGTAATCTCTCTTTGACAACACTACTTTCCTCTCTCCTGGAAATCTCCTAACTTGTAAATGAGCTCCTATAACTCCCCTAAATAGGCAACTGTTGAATATTTAAATCCTCAGGCTCAGGAAAGCTTTGGCCGGGTGCAAAAGGTGGGGGGACAACAGATAATTTCTTCTTTTTTTTTCTTACACAATTTGCCCGGTTATTTCTTCCAGGCACGCCAACCGACGCCTTCGACACGGCAGAAAGCAATAAACCAAACTTGGGTAATGCAGATGTTGCAAGAAAAAAAAAATTAATATTAACTCGAAGGATCAATATTAAGAAATATAAGCTATTTCATTTATAACCATTATAAAAATGATCAGCACAGCTAGCATAAATCTAAAAACATGTTAACTTCAAGTCCAAGCATGTAATAAAAAAAAAGCCTACCACAAAATAAAATGAAAATACTTGGATACTTTGACTTTTGATGGCAAATTCACTTAACAATCCAATTGTATAATCTGCACGAACAAAACTAATAAAAAACACTCAATGGACTAGAAAGACATCTTAACCATAACACTGACTTTTCGCAACAAACGCCAAATAAGCTTGTAAAGAGTTAAGGAAAAATTACAAAAGATTTAACAAAGAAATGCCAAAGATTTAAAAAACCGAACAAATTCAACGTTACGTAAGATCAAATAACGTTCAATGAACGTAAGTCCAAGTAGCAAAAAAACTTTAAAAAATCGAAAAACTATCATGACGAAAGTAACGAATGTAGTGTAATTCTACTAGCTATATGTAATGTAATTAAATGTAATCAATTGACAATAGGGTAAGAAAGGTGTATGGATGTAGACATAATGAGAAAAAGGGAGCGAGAAAGATAAATAGATAGAGAGAAGAAGAGATAGAATAGAGAAAGTAACGCAGTAAAGTAATGCAAGTCACAAACAATTGGTGAAAGATAGAGAAAAACAGGAGAGTGAAAGAAAGAAACAGGAAGTAACAGAGATACTGAGATAAATAGATAGAGGAAGAGAAAGATGATATTGAGAGCGAAAATGAGAGAGAGAGAGAGAGAGAATAGTAAATGAATATCGTTTTATTTGAAAAATCGCGCAAATTTATGAAGTGAACCATGATACTGAGAAAGATTGTTCTAGTGAAAGAGAAATGAGGCAACTTATAACAGCATAAATAAAAAATATTAAAAAACTCAACAACAAAAGCTATCAACGCCATCCTAGTACCACGACTTACTCTTGACCCACGTACAAAAGACGATGCAACCGTTTGGGCTGGCAAAGAAGGAGGAACATAAAACCAAACCCAAAATAGTAGTACATCAACTAAAGAACTATTACGGACGAATGGATCCTCTTCTACCCGAACCACAAGTAACTCAAGTTACAAGTGGCCATGGCAAGATTGCAAGTTACATGTACATGTGGAAAATAATCCCAAGCCGGTCCTGTGTCGGAGCAAGTTTTGGTCCTAACGGCCAAGCACTTATCGTATGAGTCTAGAAAATTTCACACTTTTCGAATAAATTATAAAAGAATTATATCAGTTTTAAACAACTAGCCTGGATGTTAAAAATAAGTTTGCTTTTTTCTTATGAACATTTTGAAATTTCTAATTTTTTAACGTAATCATTAAAATAATGCTGAACCGGCATTGGTCAATTATTGGCTCCGTCTTCACTGGACGGTTTGTAATATTTCATATAAATATTTCAACTTATTTCAGCATTACGCCATATTCAGTGAGGAACGATTTATTATGTATTTATATAAACATTAAAATGAATAGAAATGGGAGTTTTAATTGAATGTAGGGTTGTACGTATAGCGTGAAGAAATAAAGCAATTTAGGACATACGCATACAAAGAAATAAACACTTCATTGAGTTTCACATAAATTTCTATAATAATAACGAACTGACGAAAAAACACCAACAAAAATCTGACTGGGGTTTTGTTAAATACAAAATAGAAAAAAACTAATTGCCAAAACGATTCAAAAATGAAACGATGGACGAAATAACATAGGGACGAACTTGATGAAAAATGGACATCCATCGTTGATAGATGGACGAATTCCTCGATCAATGGACATAAAAGTCCACCGTTAATTTGGATTTTGTAAATTTTCTCAATTGTGTGAATAAAGAAACGTGGAGATACTGTGATATTTCGATAACTCATCATTTTAGCGAATAGCCTTTAAATTCCACTTGATCGGATGGGAGATCATTCTTTTTTGCTCCTGTTTATACGAGTGTACCAATGCTAAGTTAATGAATCGCTTGAATCGCCGACGCCTCCCCACACCCTCGGACCCACTTCTATATAAATGCAATGAGCCTCTCCGATCAAAGCCTCAGACTCAATTTAAAAGGAAATGAGTCCATCTATATTTGACAGCGGTCTTCCCGACGTTATTGAAACCATCAGCCGCTCAAAAGCCGGCAACTTTATTGGGACCGGAGCCCAGGTGAATTTGCTTGGCCGCCCGTGTTCTCACCTGGCACGGGAATACAAATTCTGATGGGAAATGAAAGGAGAAGATCCCTTGGCGTTAAATTATAAAGACTTTTCATTCCTCTCATACAGATCCAATTGGATCTTCTTCCTTTCATACAGACCCGCATCACCACGTTTGAGCCACTGATTAGATAAAAAACTGGAAAAACATTCTCTAATTTGTTATAAATTTAGAAAATTTTGTTCTATATAAATGTATCAAAATAAATTCTGTCAGAAATAATACTAGTATAGTTATAGCTATCGCATGCTTAGCGGGATGGCGGATGTATATATTAACACTATAATTAACAAAGTACACATGCCTTGCATGCGCCTGAAATTTAAGCCGTAAGTTATAATTTTCTAGAAAACAGGAATAAATTATTGATTATAAATTAACTTAAATATTAAATTAAGTTATTTAAATCACCACTGTCATCTTTAACTTTTTTTACAGGCCAATATTTTTTTAACTCAACAGGTTTTCACGGCAAAAGAAACAAGATTATCTTCAATTTTTATGGTGCAATTAATATTATGATTGAAAGAGAGCAAATAAAAGGAATGGTAACAAAGAGTAAGAATAGCACCAGGAAAAAAGACTACGCATAGGCCATACATGAATAACTCACAGATAACCTCTGGCCGGAAAGCGACCGCGTAGGTGCCCATTGTAGAAGGCGGTTACAGAGACTCATCGAATCGGTTAAGATTATAACAGGATATATCTCAGGACTATAGGGATTATTGTATGTATATAGTGTTCGTGATGTGTTTTAGTTAATTCATTCATTCTTTCTATGTAAGGTCTCGGTTGAGATAAAACAGCGTCAAGACCTTCAACACGCGCCCACACTAACTCCATATTAGCCTACAACCGTTCGAATTTCTCCCTCTTTTTGGCCATTTTCAAACGCCGTGTAATCGAGATTGGATTCTCAGCGAGTTATGAAGAAACCACGGGGAGCCGCTTAGTGAAACCATACTACTTTTACTTAATAAATATTTTACGTACTACTGGTCAATTGATAATTAATTCTTTCAATTAAATTTTCTTGCTATGTAAGGTCATGGTTGAGATAAAAAAAGCCAATTTCACGAGCGATATCAATGTCAAGATAGTGGTAGAGTAGTGGCGTATTTAGCCGAAGGTCGAGGGTTCGAATCCCCTTCGTGACAGTGATATTTTAATCTCAACCAAGACCTTACAAAACAAGAATAAATAATTGAAATGATAATTTGGTTAATTAGACCACTAAACATACATGGCCTTACTTCAGGATCCTGCCCTTTTTCTATTGTATATCAATGACATGTTATTGCCGGCCTGAAGTGTGCCCGCTTTTGTAGATGTCTTGGCTGTCGTCCGTGATGATGATGATGATGATGATGATGAAAGGAGATTAAGAAGTGGTTTTTCTAGTTCTTAGTTCTGTGCTGTTGACTCGAGCATTTAACTAAGAACTACTAGGTCTTCAAATGTCTGAACAAAACAGAAAACAGTAAATAAGGTCAGTCATCTTTATCTCTGAACTAGGTTGTTTGATGTCCACCTTCGTACCAATCAACAACAAAAAACGAAAGCAATTAGCCAAAGAAAATGACCCTCAATGGAATACCACACATTTTAACACTGCCCTGTGCAGGCCAGTGTTATACCCTGGTTCAGATCTCAAAGTGGATTCCGGGACCTTGAAGAAAAACTTGAATACATGACCTGGGTTGACGTGGGCATCAGTACTTGCTGACGAGAGTGTGCACACGACTTGGGATATTACGCGGACCACGTGTATTTATTGACGAGGCACTTTACGATACCTAAGATGGCATACAATCATCACTGGAATCTTTCCATCTTTGACTGACGATAAACGAAAGGTGAAAAAAATACGCGTGCTGCAAAGACATTTTCTTGAGGAACACCAGCGCGGAAAGGATAAAAAGAAGACATATCGAAAAATTGGACTACATTAAAATAATGATTTCAGGACGTGGTAATGATGGGTGAAAGTAAGAGTATATAGTGGTATTTCCTTGTATACAAACGTGAGAAATTCCAAAAAGCCACAAATGCCGCGTACAACATTGGTAGCAATGATTATACAATTGTGTTGGTTTATAATGAATTGGTAATGATGACAGCCGGACCATTTGGCCAGGAATGAAGTAGAGGCCTGGAAATAAGCTCTTTGAGATTCCAAGCGGGCAGGAAACCGATGAATTTTGAATCATATAGATGAAATTCATACGATTCACATTGTATTATTTTTAGTAAGCGAGGTTTCTAATAAAATCATTTTGTTTTTACCCAATATGCTTTAAACTATTAGTTGAATGATTTTAGTAGTTTAGTATTATTCTCTTAAGTACATTTCGTGCCGAATTGTAAAGTATTTTCCCGATGTGGGGGGGGGTAGGAAGGCAAACGTCCATTTATCTTCTAGAGCTACCGTCCTCGGATCAGCCCCAGGCGCCGGTGATCTACGTCTTGCCGGCACTTCCACTCGGCCAGAGGTGGCATAAATAAGCCGTAAATTAACCGGAAACAAGGCCGAGTAATAAAAGAAAAGCCCCGCCGAGGGAAAAGAGAGACGGGAGATTTGTGGCCGCTAAACGCCCGTATTGTATTCAGATTGCAGCCGTGCCTAGCACTTGTAACCGCCCTGGTGTTTATAAAATTTCCAACCAGTTCATACCGAGGATCACCACATTCGGAGGACATCAATCTTTCCCTTATTTCCCGCCCCTACAGTTTTTTTCTTTTTTTTACAATTTGAAAGAGTGCCATCGCAAAGAACGCACATGTTACAAAAAGATACAAATTCTTTAAATTATGTTTATTTCAATTAACATATCTAATTGCTACTATAGCATTATAATATATATATTAGAGAGCTTATTTCTTATTTACTCCTTATTAACTTTTACGTATTTTTGCTAATGTAGAAAAATCATTTATTTACAAGATGGAGAAATTTATTGGTTGATAAAAATTTTAGTAAAAAAAATAATGAATTAAAAGTAATTCCTGTCATACTAAAGAGAATAAATTCCAAGAAAGAACTGGAGCATGGAGAACGTCCGATAGCTGGAATGGAGAGAATCATGGGATTAGATCCTTCCACCAAAGGATAAGAGAAAAAAACTATGCATAACGTCATAAGATAAGAAACAACAACAAGAACAACCTAATGAGAAAATATCTATACTCGTAGGTCCATGAACAGATTAACTGAATTTCCTCAAAACCTCTGGGCAAACGCAAGTACTAAAAGTGGGAAAAGTCCATCGATGAAAGTAAGACACAGGACGGTTCAGGGATAGGAAAAATGATGCTACATCACTGATAAATCCTGAACCCTTTGTTGTTTGGTGATCATTCCATCACGGGATACAAATAATTCAAAAGTCTCCAGATGAGATTCGGAAAAACACAACTACACAATGCATAAAAAGAAATATGTATAATGAAACTACCTATCCTAACGCGGATTGAACGAAAAAAGATCGGCATCAACCAACATGGCACGGATTGTACAAGGATGATGAACCCCAAACTTAGCAAAATTGTACGACTACACTTATCCTCAGGAGAAAATACTCTTTAACCGAAGAAGAACTCGCTAAAACTGGGCCTAATAATCCACTTCCTTCGTGAATTGTTACTCACCTGTGCATTGTGAGTAATAACAATAACTTGCAAAGGAGGTATGATAGATTCTCCTGAATTGAAGTGTACATCTACATCTGCAACGGGTAATTCATAAGGTGTTGTGAATGAAGAATCAAATTACTTTCCAATACCTTTTTTTTCATATTATAATGAATTAAAAAGCCATGAGCTACGGGAAATATGAATCTGGAGGTTGTCCACCTCGACCCCCTTATAACCTATTTGTTTAACAATATTATTCAATATAACATTATTTTAATTGCCAGGGTTTTGAAATCAAATATTTTCGAATAATCATTGTGAAGTAATTTTTTTTTCTTTTTTGCATTAGAGTTCGTTAAATTATCTTAACGCCAACAGTTTGACTGCAAAATGCAAACATGGGCGTCGAAAAGACACAAAAGCAGACACACAACACAATGGACGAATGGGGTGGCAGGTCCTTGATTTATATTTTCACCCCTCTCCCGCTTTATTCTTTTCTACCAGGGCGATAATGTTATTTTGAGAAGGAGCCCGGTAAATCCCGGCCGGGATTTGTGGTTTGTCATAAGGGATCATTGATGTCGCCCTGTTGAGAAGAACTAAAGGGGAGAAAAGGGAAAAAACGCCGGGCTCTGATGACCTTATAAAAAAAAAGAAGAAGAAATCCCGCCTGGGGGAGGAGAAGCTCGGTCTTTTTATTTTTCAATTTATCACGATGACATTTTCACAATTTTCACCCGCTTTATACCTTTAAATGGGGCTGTAGTAATTTGACAAGCTTAGATTTTACGTTTAATAAGGCTTTAATCGCTTCGGAATATACAGCTTGGAATTAAAGAGGAATTCTCTTGTCGTTTATGTTAATGGGCCGACGTGTTAATTGCTGCTTTACGTGATTGGGTTTTTACGAGAGGCCGTGATAAAGACATTTAAAGGCGTCGTTTAAATTCAACACTTACCCTTTTGCTTCGTAATTGAGAAATTTGTTCACAATCGTAAAAATGCGCTACTAAATAGACATTTAAAACTGCTATTTACATTTAGTAAGTAAAGTTATTGTATTATTTCCAATACTAATTATTAATAATTTCTAAAACTGTTGTACATAAACTATCGTGAAAATACATATAAAGTTTTCACAAAACTCACTACAACAGGGTTCACGTGAGGTGTAAATACAATAAAATCCAAATACGAAACGAGCTTCAAAAAAAACCAAAGTAACCCGTCAAAAATGCAAACACAAAAAATTTAACACAAAAAAAAAAAACAATTTAACAACCCAATGTAACATGCAGAAATCTTTAAAAAAATTCGTTTTCGTGGTCCGCTTGACCAATATCAATTAATTAATTAAGTTTATTAGTTGAGATAAAAAAAGTCAGTGTCACGAGCGGGATTCGAACCCACGATATTCGACTAGATACGCTGCTACTTTACGACCTGCAAGTAGTGGTGTGTCTAGCCGAAGATCGTGGGTTCGAATCCCGTTCGTGACACTGACTTTCATATCTCAATTAAAAACCTTAATAAATTTAAAGTCTAAAAAAAGTCGATTTCAATAAATACAATTATGCATAATTCATTAATAAAATTTCAAATAAAGCCCTCAATGTAAGTAAAAAAATCTTGGTTTCCAATCATTTGGAGCTCAATAAATGATACGTGTAAGTCATGGAAGGGTCAGTACTGTCTTACAATCACTACCCAGTTGATTAGGAAGGCGTTCTAGCTTTTACTTTTACCAGGTACTCATCACAAATCCTATCGAACCACAAAACCACCTGTTTGCAGACGATACGGCAATCATCTTAGCAGTAACAAACAAGGGTGGCTGCAACGGTTTAGGCGTTGACACAATCTAGTACAATGCAATACATTTTTGAAAGCTGGAGTTTCATATGGCAACTTGTTGAGGCCTATTCTATATCTGGTGATCATACATCACTAACCAAACTAACTTCTACTACATAACAATTGTTCATTTGATGTGATAAAAAAGATGTAAAGACAACAGGTACATAACAAAGATATAAAAAACCCACAGCTTTAGGAGGTCGCAGCGGTTTAGGCATTAATACGGCACTGATCAGTGTACTGTAAGGTCCCGGGTTCGAATCCTACTTACACATACAAATCACCTAAACACTTTACACTATGTAACTTTCCAAACACTACTGCTAAACATTTCATTATATTCTATAGCCAAACATTTTAATATATTCCATAACAAATCATCCCAAAAACATCCTCAGCTAAACATTTTAACCCACTTACTCTCATCCCGATAACTAACTTCAACGTTTATCGCCGACTAAAGAAACTATGGCCGCGAATCATGACAGTGATAATGAGTCTCAATGATTTGCTGCCAATGAGACAGATGAAATTATTTGAATCGCAAAAAAGAACATTTTCGCAAATTGATATAAAAACCAGTTATGGAATGTTCATATCACAACCCTTTAATGTTCAAAAGACTTTCAAAACGGAGATATCCAAAAAGACTGTTTGATATTGAATGGAAAGTGTTAATGTAAACCCTGGTGAGGTGTAATGGCCGTTGGACATAAATGAAAAAGACAGTTTCAAGTGTTGACACGGCCCTTAGGGTGGTAATAACGCTTTTCACCCCTCCGTTTCGACCGGGTAGGATGGAAAAAAATATAGCAGAGACAGACGTGGACGACTCTGACTCATAATAAAATGTATAATCTTCTCCTTACGACTCGCATCGCTGGCTCTTGATGGGTTTATGATTGGGACAGTGGGACGTCATCAGAGGGAAAACAAGAAAATTGTCTTGGACAGAGGAAATCGAGGAAAACGATATTGCTTTAACGCTGTAACGTATAACGCAATACATTTTGATATCCTTTGTCATAATTAGATAATGGGCTATAAATGTAGCAACTGCGTTAAAATAATACCCGCAGAATGAAAAAATACCTAGCTTTTTTGTCAAAATCATATTACAATTTTTGCATTATTATTAGTGGTTTTGATATTGAAGCCTTTAAAACATTCTTGTTACATATTTTTGCAAAATATACAAACTTTATTTTAATAAAGTCAAATAGAAAAATACTTATTTTTAAAAATATTGCATAGAACATAACAATAAACAGCTTCATTGAATATGTTTTACACAAGATAACTCCAATGATTCTACAATGATTGGCTGAATGAGATTTTGAAAAATAGGGATTGGAATGTTATCATGAGGAAAATATTGAATATTTGATGACAGAAGCTTTTGGAATATTGGGCTGTAGAGGATATTGGAATGCTGGGGAGTGGAAGGTACTGTAATGAAGAAAATATTGGAATTCTTGGCTGCAGATGTAGGAATGTTGGGACTGCAGAGAATATTGGGGGGTAGAAGAAAATGTTGGAACATTTGACGGCAGAAGATTTTGGAATATTTCGCTGCAAGGGATATTGAAATGCGGAAAATATTGGATTTCCAAGATGTAGAGGACATTGGAATGTTGGGCGGAGGAAAATATTGGAATATTGGACAACAGAAGATTTTGGAATATTGGGCTGCAGAGGATACTGGAATGCGGAAAATATTGGAATTCTATGCTGCAGAAGATATAAGAATGTTGTGGCTGCTGAGAATATTGGACTATTGGGGTAAGGAAAATATTGAACGACAGAAGATTTTGGAATATTGGTCTGCAGAGAATATTGAAATGCTGGAGAGAGGAGGATATTGGAATGCTTGGCTGCAGAGATTTGATCAAAGAAGATATTGGGGTGAGGTGTATGTTGGATTGTTGGGTTGCTAAGATATTGGAATGTTTATCTATGGAGGGCATTGGAATATCGAAGTGCGAAAAATACTGGAATGTTTTTCTGCAGAGGCTGGTTTAATGTTCTTCGGACGAGGCGTATATTGGAATGTTGGGCTGCATAGAATATTGCAATATTTGGTTGTGGCTGATATTAATTAATTGCCTGCAAAGGAATACTGGAAGGTCCGGTTGCAGGGAACATTGTAAATGTTTGACTGCAGAACAATTGAGTGTTGAAATCAATATTGAACGTTGGACTGCTGTCTTTATCAATGAACCATATTCCTATTTTAAATAACATAATGATTTGAACAGCAATATATCAATAAGACAGTATATTTACAATCCCAACGTGATTCGCCGACTATACAACAAGTCAATTTTTAATTTTTTGTACAACACTTTGCAGATATAACTTATGTTTTTTTCTGTACGAATCTTTGGACATTATTCGTACAGGGCATGCGAACTTTTTTGCCCGGCCTCCGTATTTGCATACCGGTTGATAAGCAGGGTTGGCGTGCCACCCTGAATGAGTATCTCGGTTGTAATTAGGGGCGATGTATCATAGAATTATACTTTGAAATGACCGTTATTGATAGAGGCTGAAGGAAATGAAGGGTTGGAAACATTGTCTTCCGGGGCCCGTCTTCAAGCCGCGTCACGCCAGCTCTAAACACACTGACAGCAGGAAACATTAAGGCCAATTTCAGTAATACCCTATCGGCGGAGCGATATCGTGCCTTAGACGATAAACGACAAACGAAAAGTCCACGTACTCTGTAAACACGAAGTTTCGACCAGTACTGAAGATCTGTACCCAACTGATCTGTACTTCTACTAAAATATAATCGTATAAATACTGCGTGCCATTAGTGCTCGCGCTTTCGATTTAGATTTTTTCTCCATTAATTGTTATGGCTTTATCATATTTTCATGGTGCAAAGTAATCTAATGATATATATATATATACTGTCTCTTATACACATC